>ML784731.1:259020-273583 GCA_009831015.1 Picea engelmannii
CCTTTTTTTTTTTTTTTTACTTCTTTTCCTTATAGTATCTTCCCAATACCATGGGAAATTACCATGGTTTTTTGAAACCACAGTCTAATACCAATGTTGGTTCCTTCTTTCTTTTTTTCTTTTTTTCTTCTTTTCCTTATATTATCTTCCAATACCATGGACAATTACCATGAGTTTTTGAAACCACAATCTAATACCAATGTTGGGAGAATAAGGCCAGGTAATTATAAAACTGAAAATATTTATATATAATGTGTTTAAAATGTATTTGAGAATATGAATAAATGATTATTACATTGAATAGGAGTCACTATATAAGAGCTCGTGCATAATTCATGACTTTTAGTCATGAATCTTAATATATGATTATTAAATTCAATTTATAATTTACTCTTACTTATATCTTTTTTTATTTATTCTATTTATTTATTATTGAATTCTATTCAATTGAGTTTTTTGTTTTAATATTATAGCCATATTCAGAGGTAATTTTTTGCTTCATACACTCAAGGTTATTGAACAAAGAAACTACATAATTAATAAGTTGGCCAAATGTATGTTAAGATCATAGGGCAATGCAAAATAAATATCAGGGAAAATAAAAATGTTGTTGTGTATTTGTTGAATATATAACATATAAAAGTAGTGCAAGAGGCAACTCTAGAGGAGACTTGGTCAGGAAGAAAGCCATAGGTTAGACACTTTAGTTTTTTTGGGTTTATTGCATATGTTTTAGTTTTAGAAAAGAAAATAAAAAAAGTTGGATTTCAAGCGTAGGAAAATGATGTTCATTGGTAGTGACTAACATAAGGGTTATGAAGAAAACCTACTAGTTACTTCACCTTAGCATCCATAAAAATAGGGATGAATCAATATATTCCATGAGGAATCAATAATTAATATTTATTATCCATTGACATGATATATGAGTTACAATGACATGCATATAAATACACGTAGGGAAAGATAATCATTTCCTTTGGAAAAATGTATGACTTATCATTATTTACAATATAATAAATATATAATGATGATTTATATGACTACTTAGTACAAAATGATTTATACATTATTACATATTACATATTGGTAATATACTTTAGTTATATTACAAGTCTTTCCCCCTTAAAATTTCTTTGTCCTCAAAGCATAGTCAAAGAAAAAATTATTCTGATAAAATGAATAATCTTTTGTAACTGTCATCGATTATAATAAAGTCGAGTACATGAGGTGATATGGAATTTTAAGTCTTGAACAATATTGGTGCATCAAAAAAAATCAATCCATCCAAGATTGATTCTTTCTGGAACTCTCCAATGATAAGATTCTGGATACGATCTTCTTTGTTGTTGACTTCGAGGCAAATAGATCTTTGGATTCCTGGTAAGTTTATCCCTCTTAATATTTGGTTTAGACTTGTCAAGATTTACTTGAGTTGTCATGATGTTATCTGATGTTTTTGTATTTATTAGTGTGACAACATCCTTCGATTGACCTGTGACTTCATCAATGGTGATCAATGGTATGTCAACCTTAACTAAATTTGTGGATGTTGCTTTATCATAGAATTGTTTCTTGAGCTCAACTTTTGGAAGCTCTTCCATTAATAAGGCTTCATTAGTAATGATGTTCTGATTTTTAGTTTCAATCCCTTCTGTTGAGTTCACTTTATCTTTAGTTTCAAATTTTGTAGGCTCCTCCAATGATACAACTTCATTGATAACAACATTAGGTTTTTCTATGTCGATCAAGTTAGTGTTAGTACCCTTATCCATGGTTTGGGTTTCTAGTTGTGCCTTCCTCTTATTCCCCATCTTGTTCATTTATACAAGTAGAGTTTTATTACGATTTCTCAAATGAGACATTTCTTAATGTTTGGACGATATTTTTTACTGATATTTCCAGACTCCTTTTTATGAGTGCATTTTATAATACTAATTTGTTGTTGCGACTCTTTAATTTGTTGTTTAAATTTACAAATTTATGTATCTTACTTCTCCAATTCCATTTGATTGTGCATAATTTCTTCATCTTTGCTAATAAGAATTTTATTCATTTTATTTATTTTTTATTTTTATTTATTTATTTAACTTTTCCATTAATTCTATGTTATTTTGTTGTTCATTCTAATATGAGTTCAATGACAGAGCAATATTATTTGAATTAATGTCTTGCAATATTATTTTATTGGTAAGTTGCTCAAACGCTATGTACTTTTTATCAACATTCATGGTAAAAGCACAAATAGATTTCAACCAAGAGTTCCTCGAGACTACATCAACTTCCTTGATTTGTAAGACACAAAATTGCATTTTGGGAATACTCATCGGTGTTTAATTCTAAAGTATTAATCTCATCATCATACTCTTATGTAAAAGATATTTAAACTTCTTCTTTCGCAAGTTGTAATCTATTTTCCAATTTAATAGCAATATAATTTCAATGGATAGCAAGTCAATGGCAATGTTTAGGTCTCATTTTGGATCCTTCCTGACATATGTATGAAAATATTGATTGGTTCCAAAACATACCCAAAAGTGAATTGAACCTTCTTTTTCCATTTAAACTTGGTGAACTTACCACCACAAATAATATCCTTCCTTGACTTGTATCATTTTATCATCCCGTAATAATTTTGTAATTATAAATCCCCTTACTACCTGTTCACTTTTCCCTCTCTACTATACATATTTTGGCACTTAAGTTGGCACCCTTATATATGATTTAACTTAAAAAGTAGTTTGACTATTATGTAGATTTTTTTCACACACAAATACTTTTACAAGCTACCAATATTTCCATCTTTTTCACTTTTCATTTAATACATACAAAAATTTCTCCACGTAAAAAGATAAAACTTATCCTCCATGAAAAGAGATATTTGTATTTCCTTTTTTTATTCCTTGTAAAAGAATTTCCACATAAAGATTCAATTTGTCACAATCATGATTTATTGTAAAGCCTTCCTTTACTTTGTGAACTTATATATATGGTTGACTTATACTTCTTCATGTGTACCCTTTTTAAAAATCCTTTAAACCCTTATATATATATGCCACGAGCATGAAATTTTTTTGTAGAACTTTTTTCTTCTTCTTCTTCTTCTCTCTCTAATGCCACTAGAAAAATAAACTTGATCACAGATCAACGAAACAATAAAAAAAATATACTTGACCACAGGACAACGAAAAGACCACTATGATACCACTTTAAGCAAACCTACTATTATTTCACCTTAGCATCCATAATAATAGAGGTGAATCAATATATTCCACGAGGAAGCAATAATTAATATTTATCATCCATTGACATGATATACGAGTTACAATTACAATCACATGCATATAAATATATGTAGGGAATGATAGTCACGTCCTTTGGGAAAATATATGATTTATCTTTATTCAAAATATAATAATGATTTATATGACTAAGTACAAAAGTATTTATACATTGTTACATATGGGTAATATACTTTAGGTATTTACAACTTATTAGTTCTTAGATGGGGCTACTAACAAGGTAAAAATTAGTTGTTATGTCATTGTGATATGAAACACGTGAATTTTTCATTCTAATTTTGATATGAAATCTAATACGGAATTCTTCGATGGTGGTTGTTTTTTTGTTAAAGATTCATCCAAGTTGCATGGAAATAAAGTGTGGGTTGAGGAACAATCATTAGAAGTCAATGTGCATGAGAACACTATGGTGAATATGTTGAAAATGTTCCAAGGACAATTGATAAAATCTTTGATTTAGAGATCACATTAAAGAAATGAAGGCCTAAATAATATTAACTTTTAAGGATGCATGGATGGGGGATACTCCTCAACCAAGAGAGGAAAGACCAATTATAAAACCTATGAGGAGGAGTAAGTAATTTGAATATGTTAATTTTATGTTGATGTCATTTGTTCAAACCTCCTTTGAACCTTAGAATTATCAAGAAACTAAACAGAGAAATGAGTGGGAAATATCCATGAAAGTTGAATATGATGCATTCACGAAGAAAAACACATGGGTGTTTGAAGAGCTTCCTTCAAGTAAGATACTTGTGGGTTGTGGATGGTTTTATCTAAAAACATATAAGCATATATGGTTCATCAGATGAACATAAGGCAAGGATAATTGCAAAAGGATTTTCATAGTAGGAAGGACTGGATTACGAGGAAACAATATCTCCAACAACAAAATTGGCAATAATCAGGTTGGTTAATATACCTATGGAAACACACTTTTTTGGAAAGTTTATCAAATGGATGTAAAAATTTAGTAATTGGTGATTTGGAGGAGAGAGTGTATGTATCAACTATATTAATTTTCCATGAAATGCTACTTTCAAAATTTCATCTCAATCTTGAGTTTCTTGAATCTAATTGTGTGAACTTTCAACCTTAGGGATGATCTGAAATATTAAATTACAATAGAAATATTTCACTTCCCTTCAACCCAATTTCACCTTGCATCCCAAGAGAATAAATACCATATAAGTATACTTCAATACCACAATGCGATATCCCTTAGAGAACTCTTTTCTAGTCATATAATAGATCAAAATTCTCTTATTACAATAGATTATAACAACAACAAATCTTATATTTTTGTTGATTAAGGTTGGTTGTCATTGATGTCAACCCTTGAAGAAAGCCCCGTAGCACAAAGGTTGGATAATGGACCCAAGATTGTTTGATGTAAATATGACTTGTTATTGTATTGTCATGGTTGATAATAAGTAGAAATGGATGAACTCCAAAGTGCCTCCCTTATGATGAAAGACCTCACGGGAAGATGCTTTGTGGATTGAGTTATCCTAGAAGTATGGTTAGAGAACCCATGCTTATTTGTGGAATAATGAGATGAAGGTCAATGCATTTTTCATTGAAATTATCCTATATGGATAGTTCTTGTCATTCCATTTCCAGTGGTATGTGGAACGTCACATAACTCCTCATGGTTAGAGAGTTATGGCCATGAGAAGTTGGAGAACCCAGGTTTGGGTAATGGACCCAAGTTTGTTTGATGGATAATGGTATGAGTTTTGATATATTTTCAGGTAATACTATTCTATATGGACGGTACATGTCATTCCATTTCTGGTGGTATGTGAAACGTCACATAATTTTGAGAGTTATGGCCTTACAAAGTTGGAGGACCCTCTTATGTCATCTAGAAGCCCCAAAAGGTCAAAGTAGTCAAAGTGGTTTAAGAGATTTCAGAAGGTAAATAATAAAGTGAATTGATGAGTGTACTATAATTCAAAGTGAATACAAAATAAATTATTTAAATAATAAATTTAATGGAGAAATTAGAAGTGGGTTAACCCTAAAATAAGGAAAGTGGGAAAAGTGACCTAGAAGATGTTTTTAAGGAAGCTACTTGGATAGTATAAATAAGAGGCAAGGCTTTCTCATTTAAGACACACTTGAGAATATTGAATACCTATAGGTGTCTGAGGTAACAAAAGGATATATAAGCCTAATTTCTAAGGGAAGGTGAATAAAAGAAGGCCAGAATTCAAGGAAGGATAAATTCTTTTGATGATGCTTTCTAAGGTATGTTATTTACATGTCATCTCACCATTTTCGCAATAACGTTTTTTCTAGAATTATTCAGATAGTGAAATTTCTATGCCATTGAGGAAACATATACAAGTATATGTTGTAAATTTTTTATCTTGTGGGTCGTTTCATTTTTGGAGTTACACTCCGTGGAAAATAGGGTTTATGGCTAGTCCTGAAACTAGTCAAAAACAAGTGTTTCGGGTAAAAACATCATAACTTCTTCATAACAAATCCAAATTCAGTAATACAAAATGTTTTGGTTATAGTACAATATGTAGTATTCTATGTAATAGTTTCAGATCGATTTAACAAATATTTTGTGCGGGGCACGCTCTACAAGGTCGCTCTCTAGAATAATCCGGAATTCAGAAAGGTATTCCATTTTTGCTATAACTACTTTTTTGAGAGGTTCCAAGTAGTGACACCTGGAGGAATTGCATAAAACACAATGAAGAACATTGTGTATCAATTTCATATATTTATTCATTACAGGTACAAAGTTATGATTATTTCAAGTTAGGGTTGTTGACTAATCCAAAACTAGTCATGTGAGACTAAGGAAAAGTTTGATGTAAATGCTAGTTTCTTGTTTTTTAAAGTTAAGGAAGGTTTGCAAGTATGTGATCATATATACCAGGTCTATTACAGAGTTATAAATCATATTTGGATGATGACATTGATGAGGGATTTTGGTTGAGGTACAAGTTGGGTACATGGTTGAGACAAGTTGTTGATGAGTTGGCACATACATGAGGTGTATAGTTGATGATATTGGTACATATTGATGAGTAGTTACCACACGATTGGTACATACTTGGTACATGGTTGGTTTCACTTGTTTATGGCACATATTGATTACAGGTTGTTTGGTACAGGTTGGTGCATGGTTGATGCACTTGTTTATGGTAAAGGTTGATTACAGGTTCAGGTACAGGTTGATGCATGGTTGATGCATGGTTCAGGTTTATTGGTACAGGTTTACAACAGTATATCTCACAGTGATAGTGTGATAGTGGTTCCATCAGTCTACTTCTACTTCAAGGTGGTTGGACGGGGAAATGATAGGTGGTTGTAGCGAGAGAACATAGGGGGTTGTAGCCTCCTTTTGGTTGTAGCCAGAGAATTGGGGAGTTGGAGCTTCCCTCAGGTTGTAGCCTGAGAAACTAGGGGGTTGGAGCCTCCTTCCAGTTGCAACTGGAAAATAAAGGAAGTTGGTGCTTCCAATGAATATAATTCTTCAAGACATATAATAAAAAACATTCTGTGGTTTTCTCTCGATTTGGGTTTCCACGTAAAACACTGGTGTACTTTGTATGTGTGTGATTTTTCATTTCTTATTTCTCATTATTGGATAATAATTCTACATTGATATAACACTTGGATTATTTGAAGAAAAAAGATTATAATTACGTTATTATTGTTTCACCCCCCCTCTCAGTAATCCAACAATTGATATTAGAGTAGGTTCCTTCAGAAATCAGTTTAACCACTTAAAGGTAGATCATGGAGAGTACCAACTTGTATAAAAATGGAATACCACAGTTTGATGGATATAAGTATGCTTTTTGGAGCATAAGGATAGAATACATATATACAAGCACAGGGATTTCAAGTTTGGCAATCAATTGTAGATGGATACACAACACCAACAGTTCCACCAACAAATGACAAAGCAGTGAAACTCAATGAGAATAATTCCAAAGCCAAAAATTCACTTTTGAATGGTGTCCGTGATACGGTATTCACCAAAGTTGCACATTGTAAATCTGCTAAATATATTTTGGACAAGCTTCAAAATATTTATGAAGGAGATACAAAAGTCAAAGCAACAAAGCTTCAAACTTACAGAGGTCAGTTCGAACAACTAAAAATGAAGGAAGATGAGAATATTGCAACCTACTTCTTACGAGTCGATGAAACAGTGAATGCAATCATAGGATTGGGAGAAGAAATCGAAGAATCTGTAATTGTTCAAAATGTACTAATATCTCTTCCTATGAGATTTAACCCTAAGATATTAGAACTAGAATAAATATCGGATCTAAACTCAATAAGCATGGACGAACTGCATGGAATATTCACAGCATATGAAATGAGAACTGAATAGGAAAATCCATATGTAAAAGAAGCAACCTTCAAAGCATCCAAAATATCAAAGCAAAAGAAAAAGGAACAAGAAGAATTTAACAATAGCATTGATGTCTTAGAAGATGATGAAGAAGTGGCCAACTTTGTCAAAAGATTGAACAAGGGAACCGACGGTAGGTATAGAGGCAAGCTTCCTTTAATTTGTTTTAATTGTGATGGTATTGGTCATTTTGCTAACAAATGTCCTCATAAGAAAAAGAGAAATGATGAAGGTTACTCAAAAGGAAAACATACATATAAAGGAAAAAGAACTACAAATAAAGTTTTCAAGAAAATCTTATGCACCAAAGAAGACATCTCATCATCAGATGAAGATAAAGTCAGTGACAGTGAGACAGGAATAGTTCTATTCATGAAAGTAAAATCCTCTGACAAAGAAGACTCTGAAGAAGAATATGAAGAAGCCGAAGAAGTTGAAGAAGAAATTGAAGAAGAAGAAGTTGACTATCGAGAAGAATTAATGTGTGCCATAGAAGTTATCAGAAGAGAAAAGAAGAAAAACAAGAAACTACAAGAAAAACTAGACAAGAAAAAAGATACTTGAGAACTAGAACAAATGATCACAAAATCGAAGGCTCAAATAGAAGAAGATAAAAGAATTGATGAAGCACTTAAAGAAAATCTAGAAGAAAAGGACAGGATCATTGGAAACTTGGAAGCAGAGATTGTATCACTAAGAAAGGATATTCAAAATAAAAATATGCAGAATATCTCAAAAGTTCTGGATGACATTATCAGTAATAAAAAATCTCATCTTGACAAGTCCAGACTTGGATGCAACCAGGCAGAAAAGGGATCAAGCTCCAAAACAACAGAGCAAGAAACATATCCAAAAAGTTATGCAGAAACAATCAAAGGGGATAGGAAGATATACAAGGAATATTACAGGGACAATCCTCCATCAAGAAGATTCGGATTTCATAATCAACAACAGACAGATAGGCTTCAAGAAAAAGAAAGATTCATAAGAGCACCTCCTTTCAGAAGATCTTCAACTCCCAGGTATCAAACTATATTTTTTGGTTTATGTTATGCATGTAATAATTTTGGACTTAAAGTTGTGAATTGCAGAGCTAACAACAGGAACAATAACAACTTTGAGAGTCATACACAAAGGGGTTATTCAAGAAGATCTAATGAAACACGGAGAAGAAGTTACAACAGGTTTGAATCTTTGAGCACTGAAATGGAATGTTACAAATGTAACAATTTTGAACATGTGGCCAAAGATTGCAGAATGAAAATCCTTCCTAAAGAACCTCAACAAAATAACAACAGTCATAGACAGGAACCTCGGAAAACGACATGGATAAGAAAGCAAGATCAATATAGCAATGAAGAATGCACAATTTCTCTAACAACTAAGCAGAAGAAACGCAGTTGGTATGTTGAAAGTGGATGTTCAAAGCACATGACAGGTGATAGAGACAAGTTTCTTATATTACAAAAGGAAAGAGATGGATCAGTCTCCTTCGAAAATGATGATTCAGCCAAAATCATTGGAAAAAGGCACAGTCCAAATTGGGAACAAGAATGAAAAGACATAAAATTTTCTACTAGTAGAAGATATGAAACATAATATTCTAAGTGTGAGTCAAATGTGTGACCAAGTTCATAAAGTTACTTTTGATTCACAAAAGTGTGAGATAAGAAAAGAAGGTTCAGGGAAATTGGTCGTTATAGTTGCAAGAACTTTAAGCAACATATATGTGTTAAGTGAAATTGGAAATGAAAAGTGTTGTCTAGGAAAGGAAGATGAAAGTTGGCTATGAAACAGAAGAATTGGGCACATATATTTTGATAACCTTGTCAAAGTCAACAAAAGAGAAACAATCAGAGAAATTCCCCAGATCACGAAACCAACCAACACTTTATGCAAGCATTGTCAACAAGGAAAGAAAACAAAGACCAGGTTTAAATCAAAAGAATATTCAATGACAAGACCACTGAAAATTGTGCATACTGATCTCGTTGGACCAACTAAAACAAAGGGCTTAAAAGGTGAGAAATACTTCATGTTATTAGTTGATGATTATACAAGAATGATTGTAGTTTGCTTTCTCAAGAATAAGTCAGAAGCTTTTGAAAACTTCAATATCTACAAGAAAATGGTTCAAAATGAAATGGATTCAAAAATCAAATGCTTGAGATTTGATAATGGAGGAGAGTTCACCTCAAAGGAATTTATGGACTACTACAAAAATCATGGAATAAAGAGACAATTCTTCATTGCTAGGACACCTCAATAGAATGGAGTTGTTGAAAGAAAGAACAAGACAATACATGAAATGGCTCGAACAATGTTAATGGATTCGAAATTGACAGATATTTTTTGAACACAGGTAGTGCATACAACAATTCAGATTCAAAACAAAGTAATGCTCATAAACAACACTGACAAAAATCCTTACGAACTATGGAAAGGAAGACCAACAAATGTAAATCACTTCAGAGTTTTTGGAAGAAAATGCTATATCAAAAGAGAATATGGAGGAATGGGAAAGTTTAACTCTCGTGTTGACAAATGAGTACTTTTTGGTTACTCAAGTACAAGGAAAGCATACAAGTGTTACAATATAAGATTGAACAAAGTTGTGGAAAGCATCAACGTAACAATTGATGAAACAGGCAGACCAGAATCAAAGGAAGAAAATGAATCAATGAAACAACCCTTAGAAGAAGAAGCAGAAGATGAAAAATAAGTAGAAGAGGAAGATGAAGAGAATCCGATAGAAGAAGAAGAGAAAGTTCAGCAAGTGTCTCCAAAGACACCCAGTAAACGAGTACAGAAGAATCATCCTTTAGATCAGATTATCGGAAACAAAGCTGCAGGAGTTGAGACTAGAAGAAGAATCTGTTCACTAGAACAAACACACCTAGCACTCTTATCTACAATTGAACCAAATTGTTTTAAAGAAGCCAACAAGGATGAATCTTGGAATAAGGCCATGGATGAAGAATTTGATCAAATAGAGAAAAATGACACTTGGGAACTAGTTCCAAGACCAAAGAATAAGAATGTGATCGGCACAAAGTGGGTCTTCAGGAATAAATTGAATGAATATGGACAAGTTACAAGGAAAAAAGATAGATTGGTATGTAAAGGATATGCACAGGTTGAAGGAATCGACTTTGAAGGGACATTTTCCCTAGTTGCCAGAATGGAAGCAATATGTTTGCTTTTATCTTATGCATGCTCCAAAAATATTAAAATGTATCAAATGGACGTAAAATCATCTTTTCTGAATGGGGAACTTGAATAAGAAGTCTACATTGAACAACCAGAAGGATTTCAGTTGACAGAAAACACAGATTATGCGTGTAAATTAAAGAAGGCCTTGTATGGTCTAAAATAGGGTCCTAGAGCATGGTACTCTAGACTAGATAAGTTTCTACAACAGGCAGGGTTCAGAAAAGGAAGTGCAGACAACAACCTATACATCAAGGTAAGTCAAGGTAATATTTTATTAATTGAAGTTTATGTTGATGATATTACTTTTGGAAGTGATGATGAAAGGTTAATCCAGAAATTTGCAAAAGATATGAAGAATGAATTTGAAATGTCGTTACTTGGAGAACTATCCTTCTTTCTGGGACTTCAAATACGCCAAAGCAACCAAGGAATTTTTATTTCTCAAACCAAGTATATCAGAGAAATTCTAAAAAGGTTTGATATGGAAGATTGCAAACCAATTATCACTCCCATGCAAACCAGTTGCAAGTTGAGCAAAGATGATGATTCAAAGTCTACAGATCAGAGGCAATACAGGTCACTGATTGACATTCTACTATATGTGACAACATATAGACCAGATGTAATGCAGGCAGTTGGACAGGTGGCACGATTTCAAGCAACACCAAAGGAATCACATGTATTAACAATGAAGAGGATTTTCAGATATCTCAACGAAACATAAGAGTTTGGATTATGGTATCCAAAAGGAAAGGATCTATCACTTATTGCCTACACAAATGCAGATTGGGTAGGTTGTATTGATGACCAATGAAGCACCAGTGGAACAACATTCTACTTGGGTGAGTTCTTAGTATCATGGCTAAGCAAGAAACAATCATCAATATCCTTATCTATAGCTGAGGCAGAGTACATTGTAACAACATCATGTTGTACACAGGTTCTTTGGATGAAACAAACTCTGACAGATATACAGGTTGAGTATGATGAGCCCATTTCAATCTATTGTGATAATACAAGCGCCATAAGTATCTCAAAGAATCTGGTGATGCACTCCAAGACGAAGCACATTCCAATCAAGTATCACTTTTTACGGGAACAGGTTGCAGAAAATAACATTAGAGTTGAGTATGTGAGCACAAAAGAACAAGTGATAGACATCTTTACAAAACCACTTCCACGGGAAGCCTTTGAGTATCTTCACCAGAGACTCGGAGTTATTTATACTCCAAAATTAATGCTTTTGAATGCTTATCTTATATGTCTTATATGTACACGAGGAAGCACCATAAGAAGACAGTTTAGTCAGGGGGAGTAACCTCAGATGGAAAGATACCTTTGCCATTGATGAAAAAGGGGGAGAGATTTATCAGATGCAGAGGACAAAGGCATGGTTCTAGGGGGAGCATGAGTGATATGATTTCACTATTTCATCAGAGTGTTTCCATCAATGCCAAAGGGGGAGATTGTTGATTAAGGTTGGTTGTCATTGATGTCAACCCTTAAAGAAAGCCCCATAGCACAAAGGTTGGATAATGGACCCAAGATTGTTTGAAGTAAATATGACTTGTTATTTTCTTGTCATGGTTGATAATAAGTAGAAATGGATGAACTCCAAAGTGGTCCCCTTATGATGAAAGCCCTCACGAGAAGACGCTTTGTGGATTGAGTTATCCTAGAAGTATGGTTAGAGAACCCATGATTATTTGTGAAATAATGAGATGAAGGTCAATGGATTTTCCATTGAAACTATCCTATATGGATAGTTATTTTCATGCCATTTCTAGTGGTATGTGGAACGTCACATAACTCCTCACGGTTAGAGAGTTATGACCATGAGAAGTTGGAGAACCCAGGTTTGGGTAATGGACCCAAGTTTGTTTGATGGATAATCGTATTAGTTTTGAAATATTTGCAGGTAATACTATTCTATATGGATGGTACATGTCATTCCATTTATGGTGGTATGTGGAATACCACATAACTCCTCACGGTTTGAGAGTTATGGCCTTACGAAGTTGGAGGACTCTCTTATGTCATCTAGAAGCCCCAAAAGGTCAAAGCAGTCAAAGTGGATTAAGAGATTTTAGAATGTAAATAATAAAGTGAATTGATGAGTATAATATAATTCAAAGTGAATACAAAATAAATTATTTAAATAATAAATTTAATGGATAAATTAGAAGCGGGTTAACCCTAAAATAAGGAAAGTGGGCAATGTGATCTAGAAGATGTTTTTAAGGAAGCTACTTGGATAGTATAAATAAGAGGCAAGGCTCTCTCATTTAAGACACACTTGAGAATATTGAATAATTATAGGTGTATGAGGTAACCAAAGGATATATAAGCCGAATTTCTGAGGGAAGGTGAAGAAAAGAAGGCCGGAATTCAAGGAAGGATAAATATTTTTGATGATGCTTTCTAAGGTATGTTATTTATAGGTCATCTCACCATTTTCGCAATAAATTTTTTTCTAGAATTATTTAGACCATGAAATTACTATGCCATTGAGGAAACATATCCAAGTATCTTTGGTAAAAAATTCATCTTGTGGTTCATTGTATTTTTGGAGTTACACTCCGTGGAAAATAGGGTTTGTGGCTAGTCTTGAAACTAGTCAAAAACATGTGTTTCGGGTAAAAACGCCATAACTTATTCATAACAGATACAAATTCAGTAAGACCAAATGTGTTGTTTAGAGTACAATATGTAGTATTATTTGTAACATTTTCAGATCGATTCAATAAATGTGCGGGGCACGCTCTACAAGGTCGCTCTCTAGAATAAGCCAGAATTCATAAAGGTATGCCATTTTTTCTATAACTACTGTTTTGAGAGGTTCCAAGTAGTGACACTTGGATTAATTGCATAAAACACACTGAAGAACATTGTGTATCAGTTTCAGATATTTATTCATTACAGGTACAAAGTTATGATTATTTCAAGTTAGGGTTATTGACTAATCCAAAACTAGTCATGTGAGACTAAATACAAGTTTGATGTAAATGCTAGTCTCTTGTTGTTTAAAGTTAAGGAAGGTTTGCAGGTATGTGATCATATACACCAGGTCTATTATAGAGTTATAAATCATATTTGGATGATGAAATTGATGAGGGATTTTGGTTGAGGTACAAGTTGGGTACATGGTTGAGACAAATAGTTGATGAGTTGGCACATACATGAGGTGTATAGTTGATGATATTGGTACATATTGATGAGTAGTTGACACACGATTGGTACATACTTGGTACATGGTTGGTTGCACTTGTTTATGGTACAAGTTGATTACAGGTTGTTTGGTATAGGTTGGTGCATGGTTGATGCACTTGTTTATGGTACATGTTAATTACAGGTTGAGGTACATGTTGATGCATGGTTGATGCATGGTTCATGTTTATTGGTATAGGTTTATAGAAGTATATCTCACAATGATAGTGTGACAATGATTGCATCATTCTACTTCTACTTCAGGGCGGTTGGATGGGGCAAGGACATATGGTTGTAGCCAGAGAACATAGGGGGTTGTAGCCAGATAATTGGGGAGTTGGAGATTCCCTCAGGTGTAGCCTGAGAAACTAGGGGGTTGGAGCCTCCTTCCAGTTGCAGTTGGAAAACAAAGGAATTTGGTGCTTCCAATGAATGTAATTCTTCAAGACAT
>ML784731.1:283067-323347 GCA_009831015.1 Picea engelmannii
AATATTTTCCTATTGTTGTCTCTCACAACCTTCCTCTTCCTATAGGTATTTTTATTTCTATAGGTCTTTCTCTTAGACCCGAAACTCAGAGCTCGTCTATTCCCAAGATTTGAACTCCCTCTCTAGTTCTTCCTTGACTAGAACCATTCTCTTTGTTCTCTTTATTCTGCTCACATTCCTTCCTTCTTGATATCTCTATGTGTCCTCTCTCTTGCACGCACTTGTACCTTCTCTTCCACGCTCTCCCCCCCAGGAAGGTTCTCGATCTCTCTTCTTTATTTTGTCAGAAGGATCCGCAAATTCAACATGGTTCATCTTGGAAATTGTGACTTGGTAAAAAATGGTACCCATGACTGATAGTTTATGTTTTCCTAGCTAGGTCTTCCCATAATTCCGTTCATTGAGGTGGTTGGTTGTTCAAATATCATCCCCTCTTTCATTAAATGTTTCTTTTCAATTGCAAGATAGAGGAATGTTGATTGTTTCCTCTGCATCACTCATCAAGGTGGTTTGGGTTCTTTACACGTAATCCCCTTTCCTACCCCCTCACTAATCCCTCTCGTCATATCATGAACAATACTTTTAAGGCTTCACCCCACAGTCAGTTGGTTGGAATTTTCCATTTTAATATTAATACAATTACAATGTTTATATGCCATGGCATGGAAATCATTAAACATGATTAATTACATGCTGGGGAAAACAGGGGTATTACAATGATGTTAAATACCATCCTAGAATTCTAAGTTTGATTCTAGTCAAAATCCTCGCAGGGATTTGTACAGAAGAACTTGGTTGTAACTCAGAAAAGTTATCAATAAATGTAATTTCTAGTTTCTTCCCAATTTGAGACTTGTGGTTTGGTAATTTTTAGATGTATATATTCTTGTATTTATTCATTTAAAACCTTCATTTATAAACACTTTGAACTTTTTAATTTTATTTCAGCAAAGCACACAATTTGATAATAACATTAGGTCTAAGAACATATTTCTTGAGGGATAATTGATAATTTTGAACAAGTTATAAACCCAAGGTAACATTCATGCCTATCTCATCTAGCCTAATGAGATTTGAAAATGCTTCAGTGAGGACTTTCCATTCCTTACCTCAATAGGATACCCTTATGAACTAGAGGACCTCATCCTCCTTAAACTTTACATATTCACTTACCATAGTATTTCGTTGTGATGGAATGTAGATTTTGTAAGTTGTAGAAGTCTCACTATACCCAACAAAACAATATACCATCACAAAATCTCAAACCTCCAAAGAATACTACCCACCTATGAATATAAAGGAATAAAACCCTACACCATCAACAACCTACTAAACTCCAACATCCTCCATATCAAATTTACAGGCCAAAAACTTTATTTTACATCATGAGTTGTTCAATATGTCCCACAAAATACTTACATATCCATACAAGACGAAAACAAATGAATAAAATATATAAAAATCACAAAGACAGATAAATGCACAAATCCCATGCCAAACTCCAACATCCTCTATATTAATTTCACAGGACAAAAAATTCATGCATCACATCATGAGTTTTTCAAGATTTCCTACAAAATAATTACATCTCCATACAAGGCCAAGAAAAATAAATCAAATTTATAAAATCACAAAGACAAATAATTGCACAAATCCCATCCATCATGAAATACCAGGTCTGTGGTACAAGCAACAACCCATGCAAGGATTTCAACAACCTATAATCATGTGTATCTTTCCCATGCACCTAAAAACCTTTGGTCACTGGAGAAATAGCGTCAACAAGGTCACATCCCTCTTTCTAAGAGAATCCTGAAGCAAGAGTAACATTAAGGTCAACTCCCTCCCTAAGAAAATCCAACAACTTTGTACCCATACTCTACACACTTCCATTAGCTACAAGCCTAGAATTAAGTGTTGATTTTCAATAATCTAGGTCAAGCATGAAGTTCATTCCATTTTATCATTTAGCTTAACCATAGACAATAATGTTGCAACAACCAAGATCACAAGATGAAACACCATGCACAAGAACACAAGAAGTATCCTGGGAAACCCTTCTCAAAAAGGGAAGAAAACCCAGCCAAATTATTTGTTATATTCTTCAAGAGAAAGACCTTCACCACCAAGAAAGACCTAGCACACAAGAGGGTTCTCAAACCCTGGAAAACTAGCGCCCAAGAGAGGTGCGCACCTTTTCCCAAGTAGATGTACTTGCTGAAATTTCCAAACTCACCAGAAACATATAATTCCACAAAGGGGAATTTCCCTTTACTTATATTAGACTTATCCTATCAACTGAAGTGTCTATTGGCTCAACATGGTTGACCTCTCTAAGTCATATAATAATAATAATAATAATAATTATTATTATTATAATTAATATTATCCATACTAATTATCTTTTATATTTATTATTAATCACATTGAGGTAGGGCCGACCTGTACCCTTTACATTACAATTAGGGTTACAGCAGGTCTAACTCTTGAACAATATATAGAAAATGATCTGATACACACACTAGTGCTCATCCACTAGGGGCACATCCATAGGGATGTCATATCTTTGGCTCACTGCATTACACAGAAGAACCAGATCTACACACGTTCACCTGTGGTCTTCCACATGCACGTCCACTCTACAGATATTCTTTCCCACTGCTTCACACAGGAGAATCATTTGGAGTTTTCTTGTCAACTCTTCTTCTCAAAGGAGGCTAACACATCATCTTCATTTATGTTCACATGACGATGCACCCATCACTTTGGGATTTCACACGTTCACCTTGTGCTCAGCCACAGGCACATCCAACTCAACAGACCGCCTTTCCCACTGGATAATCATATGGAGTTCTTCTCAACTCTCTGAATGGAGGAGGTCATCTCTATGTTCCTAGCTCTGTCTCAGGCAGGAACCACGTACCCTTATTAGGGGATTTCTCTCAGGTTTGTAAGCTGAGAGAAAGACTTACATAGTTGCAATGATCCACACCTCACAGGTTTGTAAGCTAGATAATGTCTCACATAGCTGCATTCATCAAAACTCCCTCTCATCTAGGGAGGCATTCTTTATCATGCCAAGTCTCACACAAATGTATTTTGAATTTTGTCTTGGCTGGAGTTATCGACACTCCCTCTCAACTAGGGATCCATTCTTCACGAAGTTAATTTGGTGAAGATATCTGCAATCTAGTCATGTGTAGGAAGGTACCGCATGTGTACGATTTTCCTCTGCATCATATCTTTGAAATAAGGACATTTCATCTCATTGTATTTCGATCCATTAGGAAACATTGGGTTCTTAAGGAGCTTTACTCACGTCTCTTGGTTATCATCATAGGATCCATATCATGGTCAAGTAAATCTGTTAGAAGCTTGTGAAGCCACATTGCTTCACACACACGATGCTTATATACTCTGCCTTTGTGGTACTCAAGGCCACTGAGTTTTGTTTCCTGCTGCATCAGGAAACCATGACAAACTTCACGGTAGAACATCAACTAGATGTGTTCTTCTGGTCCACCATACTTTTTGCTCAATCTGAATCGACATATCCTGCAAACTCAAGTTGACACTGGAGGCATATCTCAGGCCATATCCAACTGTGCCTCGTATATATTTCAATACATGTTTTGTTGTTGTCTAGTGAGTCTGTCTTGGTTTCATGAAATTACTAGGAACATTCACTGCATGGCATGAATCAAGTTTGGTGTTAACCAGATACATCGGTGATATAATCAGATGTGGATCAGTCTCATCTGAATAATCATCAATCTTCTTATTTAAATCCATCACGATGGATTTTTCATTTTGTCATACTGAACTTCTTTAATATTTTCACTGTATATTTTCCTTGATTCGAGAAAATCTCATCGGTCCTCTGTCATACTTCTTGTCCCAAGAAGTAGTGCATCATACTCAGATTCTTCATCTTGAATTCAGAAGTCAAGGATTACTTTTATCCTTCTAAATGAGTCATCAGGATCAGACTCTCGTCACCAACAATGTAATGAAATAGGTTTGGATCAACAACACTCTTACTGAAATCCAAACTTTATCAATAATCTATCTATCTGATTAAGTTTCCAACTCATGGATGATAGTATGGATGGAAGTGTATGAGGTTCACTAGATCAAGTGTCTCATCATAGACAACTCCCTCTTTTTGTGAGAAACCTATGTCTATAGATCTCGTTTTGTATTACTCGACACTTCCATCAGTTGCATGCTTGATCGTATAGATCCACTTGGAAGTTACCACAGACTTCCCTTTTGGTCCCTGAATAATATCTTATACATCATTCTATACGATATATCAATATTATTCTATTATGGAATCTTTCCATACTTGTTCTCTTTTTGCTTCTCTAAGACCAAGAATCTCAACATCAATGAAGTGGCTCATGACTGAAGGATAGCTTGAAAATCTCTTTTGCTTTCTCGAGATGTGTCGTGAGAGGCTTGTATGTTTCTCTGCCTTTTGTAGAGTGATTCTAGGTAGGACTTTTATGCCCTACTGCAATATCTTTGAACATATCAGTTAGATCAACTGGATCAATTGTATGTCTCCCTCTAAACTACTGAAGGGGGAGAAGGTATTGTTTCACTGTCAATATCCATCTGAGATTCTCTGGTTCTTTGAAAGACTATCTCTTTTTTCAAGGACAACATTTCTTCTTGTTTGAATTTGTCTCTAAACAGAGATGTTGATCTAGAATGTCTTTGAAGATTCATTATATCCTTTCATTCTAAAGGATCTAGCTTGGAATTATTCTCTTTGGGTACATGAAAATACACTGGGCACCCAAATGACCTGAAGTGTTCAATCTCAGGCTTCATTCCGATGAAGACTTCTTCGGGAGTTATGTTTTTTCAAAGTCTTGGTGAAGACTCTTGTTCTGCACATATATTGTGTCATGCATGCTTCTTCCCATGGAATCCTAGAAGGATTCTGATCATGCATTGTAGCACTAGTTGTCTCAATGATGGTTCTATTCTTCCTCTTTCTCAAATAGTTTTGGCTCCCTCTGATTCAAGTGACTCCCTATGAGGGATATGCATCTTATTTTCTTGTTAACCTATCTGGAAAAAGAAAAAATAAAGAACCAACACAGGAATATATCCTAAAGGAGAATAATGAGTACATATCTAGAATCAAAACAATTTAAGGAATGTTGTCACAGCTACAACACCTACTTTTAATGTAGAATTTTTTTAGAAATATAGGTTAGAGGAATGAAAATTAAAAAAATCAAACCTGGAGTCTTCACTTCAAGTGTGTCGTTCCTATGAATGCACTGAGATCCTTCTGGATCCACGACTTCAACAAAAGGATCCTTCGTCCTGCAATTACCCTCATGACAATGATACAAATAATATATACAAGTGCATACATGAGGATGCTGATATGATTTCTCCAATGGCTCTTGGATTATCTATATCCTCTGAGATCTTTATGATGAATATAGTCACGGTTTCATATTTTTTATTTTGAAGCTGGCCTTTCAATGTAAGGGCTTGAGTAAGTGATTTGCTTCCTTGTCTTGACGTCATATTCCTTCCATTCATTTATAGTTGTCTCTTGGTAAACCCTTTTGTATTACCCACAGTAATTCTTCCTCTGAAGTCTTTTCTTCCAAGAAATTTAAGTTGCTTGATCCATCAAAATTATCTTCCATCATAGTTTTTTTTTTTTTGTTCATCATAATTTTAGATTCTTCACAACCCTTTGTCAACTAGGCTAGAAAACCTAACGGTTAGGTCAGGCTAGCAATTTTAGGTTTTATTGGACTTGAAATATAGGAGAACAATGGTGAGCTAAAGAGCTCCTTCAATGAATTTGCAGAAACCCTAATTCTGAAATTTCTGCAGAAATTAGCGAACCCCTAGGGGAAAAAATTCAAAATGCTCGGAATGTCACTTTGAGAGTCTCTGGAGATGCACTAGAGGCGACAGTAATATCCTATGCCAAAATTAGCTGCAACGTTCAAGTGTTTAAGGGATGAAACACCTCATAAAGGAAGGTCGTACAGATTTTCGGGAAACCGTAGGAGGGTCGTATGGTTTTGAAGAAGAGGAGGGATGACTAGTAAAATCTTGTAGCTTGTGCAATGAGTTCTTCAAGACCTATGCTCTGATACCATGTTGATTTTTCAATAATCTAGGTTAAGCATTAATTTCATTCCATTTTATCATTTAACTTAACCATAGACAATAATGTTGCAGCAACCAAGATCAAGAGAAGAAATACTATGCACAAGAACACAAGAAGTATCCCGGGAAACCCTTCTCAACAAGGGAAGAAAACCCATCCAAATCCTTTGCTATATTCTTCAAGAGAAATACCTTCACTACCAAGAAAGACCTAGCACACAAGAGGTTTCTCAAACCCTAGAAGACTAGCACCCAAGAGAGGTGCGCACCTTTTCCCAAGTAGATGTACTTGCTAAAATTCTAAACTCACCAGAAAGATATAATTCCACAATGGGGAATTTCCCTTTACTTATATTAGACTTATCCTATCAACTGAAGTGTCTATTGGCTCAACAGGGTCGACCTCTCTGAGTCATATTATTATTATTATTAGTATCTAGATTAATTAGCTTTTATATTTATTATTAATTACATTGAGGTAGGGCAGACCTGTACCCTTTACATTACAATTAGGGTTACAGGAAGGTCTGACTCTTGAACAATATATAGCAAAGGATCTAATACACCCACTAGTGCTCATCCACTAGGGGCACATCCATAGGGATGTCATATCTCTGGCTCACTGCATTACACAAAAGAACCAGATCTACACACGTTCACCTGTGCTCGTCCACATGCACATCCACTCTACAGATCTTCTTTCCCACTGCCTCACACTGGAGAATCATCTGGAGTTTTCTCATCAACTCCGTTGCTCATAGGAGACTAACACATCATCTTCATTTATGTTCACATGACGATGCACCCAACACTTTGGGATTTCACATGTTCACCTTGTGCTTAGCCATAGGCACATCCAACTCAACAGATCACCTTTCCCACTGGATAATCATCTGGAGTTATTCTCAACTCTCTGAATGGAGGAGTTCATCTCTACATTCCTAGCTCTATCTCAGGAAGGAATCACATACCCTTCTTAGGGGCTTTCTCTTAGGTTTTTAAGCTGAGAGAAAGACTTACATAGCTGCAATGATCCACACCTCACAAGTTTTTAAGTTGGAGAATGTCTCACATAGATGCATTCATCAACACTCCCTATCAGCTAGGGAGGCATTCTTTATCATGCCAAGTCTCACACGGATGTATTTTTAATTTTGTCTTGGCTGGAGATATCGACACTCCCTCTCAACTAGGGAGCCATTCTTCACGAAGTTAATTTGGTGAAGATATCTGCAATCTGCTCATGTGTAGGAAGGTATTGCATGTGTATGATTTTCCTCTTCATCATATCTTTGAAATAAGGATATTTCATCTCATCATATTTCGATCCATCAGGAAACACTGGGTTCTCAAGGAGCTTTACTCACGTCTCTTGGTTATCATCATAGGATCCATCTCATGGTCAAGTAAATATGTCAGAAGCTTGTGAAGCCACATTGCTTCGCACACACGATGCTTATATACTCCGCCTCTGTGGTACTCAAGGCCACAGAGTTTTGTTTCTTGCTGCATTAGGAAACCATGGCAAAATTCACGGTAGAAAATCAACTGGATGTGTTCTTTCGGTCCACTGTACTTTCTGCTCAATCTGAATCGACATATCCTACAAACTCAAGTTCACACTGGAGGCATATCTCTAAGCCATTTCCAACTGTGCCTCGTATATATCTCAATACATGTTTTGTTGTTGTCTAGTGAGTCTGTCTTGGTTAACTCATGAAATGACTAGGCACATTCACTGCATGGCATGAATCAAGTTTGGTGTTAACCAGATACAACGCTGATATAATCAGTTGTGGATCGGTCTCTTCTGAATCATCATCAATCTTCTTCTTTAAATCCATCACGATGGATTTTTCATTTTTTCATACTGAACTTCTTTAATATTTTCACTGTATATTTTCCTTGACTCAGGAAAATCTCATCATTCCCCTGTCATACTTCTTGTCCCAAGAAGTAGTGCATCATACTCAGATTCTTCATCTCGAATTTAGAAGTCAAGTATTAGTTGTATCCAACAACAAGGATTTCTGAATGAGTCATCAGGATCAGGCTCTCGTCACCAACAATGTAATGATATAGGTTTGGATCAACAACACTCTTGCTGAAATCCAAACTTTATCAAGAATCTATCTATCTGATATAGTTTCCAACTCATGGATGGTAGTATGGATGGAAGTGTATTGGGTTCACTGGATCAAGTGTCTCATCATTGACAACTCCCTCTGTTTGTGAGAAACCTCTGGCTATAGATCTCGTTTTGTATTTATCGACACTTCCATCAGTTGCATGCTCGATCTTATAGATCCACTTGGAAGTTACCGCAAACTTCCCTTCTAGTCCCTGAATAATATCTTATACATCATTCTATAAGATATACTGGTATTCTTCTGTTATGGCATCTTGCCATACCTGTTCTCTTGTTGCTTCTCTAAGACCAAGAAGCTCAACATCAATGAAGTGGCTCATGACTGAAGGATAGCTTGAAAATCTCTTTTTCTTTCTCGGGATGTGCCTTGAGAGGCTTGTATGTTTCTCTGCCTCTTGCAGAGTGAGTCTAGGTAGGCCTTTAATGCCCTACTGCAATATCTCTTAACATATCAACTGGAGAAACTAGATCAACTGTATGTCTCCCTCTGAACCGCTGAAGGGGGAGAAGGTATTGTTTCACTGTCAATCTCCATCTGAGATTCTCTGGGTCTTTGAAAGACTATCTCTTTTTCAGGGACAACGTTTCTGCTTGTTTGAATTTGTCTTTGACCAGGGATGTCGATCTGGAATGTCTTTGAATATTCACTATATCCTTTCATTCTAAAGGATCTAGCTAGGACTTCTTCTCTTTGGGTACATGAAAATACACTGGGCACCCAAATGACCTGAAGTGTTTAATCTTAGTCTTCATTCCGGTGAAGACTTCTTCAGGAGTTATGTTTTTTCAAAGTCTTGGTGAAGACTTTTGTTCTACACATATACTATGTCATGCATGCTTCTTCCCATGGAAGCCTAGAAGGATTCCGATCATGCATTGTAGCATTGGTTGTCTCAATGATGGTTTTATTCTTCCTCTTTCTCAAATAGTTTTGGCTCCCTCTGAGTCAAGTGAATCCCTCTGAGGGATACACATATTTTTTTCCTGTTAACCTATCTGGAACAAGAAAACAAAAAGAACCAACACAGGAATATCTCCTAAAGGAGAATAATGAGTACATCTCTAGAATCAAAACAATTTAAGGAATGGTTTCACAGCTACAACACCTACTTGTAATGTAGCAAACTTTTAGAAATATGGGTTAGAGGAATGAAAATTACAACAATCAAACCTGGAGTCTTCACTTCAAGTGTGTCTTTCCTCTGAATGCATTGAGATCCTTCTGGATCCACGACTTCAGCAAAAGGTTCCTTTGTCCCACAATTACCCTCATGACAATGATACAAATAATATATACAAGTGCATACCTGAGGTTGTTGATATGATTTCTCCAATGGCTCTTGGCTGATCTCTATCCTCTGAGATCTTTATGGTGAATATAGTCACGATGTCATCTTTGTTATTTTGAAGCTAGCCTTTCAATGTAAGGGCTTGAGTAAGTGATTTGCGTCCTTGTCCTAACGTCATCTTCCTTCCATTCATTTATAGTTGTCTCTTGGTAAACCCTTTTGTATTACCCACAATAAGTCTTCCTCTAAAGTCTTGTCTTCCAAGAACTTTAAGTTTCTTGATCCATCAAGCTTATCTTCCATCATAGTTTTTGTTTTGTTTGTTCATCATAATTTTAGATTCTTCACAACCCTTTGTCAACTAGGCTAGAAAACCTAACGGCTAGGCTAGGCTAGCACTTTTATGATTTATTGGACTTATGAATGCCAAAAATAATCCTTTTAAATATAGGAGAAGACTGGTGAGTTGAAGAAATGCTTCAATGAGTTTGCAAAAACCCTAATTCTGAAATTTCTGCAGAAATTAGCGAAACCCTAGGGCCAAAAATTCAAAATGCTCGGAATGTCACTCTGAGAGTCTCTAGAGATGCGCTGGAGGAGGCCGTACTCTCCTATGCCAAAATTATCCCCAACATTCAAGTGTTTAAGGGCTTAAGAACCTCATAAAGGAAGGTCATACGGATTTTCTGGAAACCCTAGGAGGGTTGTATAGTTTTGTAGAAGAGGAGGGATGACTGGTAAAAGCGTGTAGCTTGTGCAATGGATTCTTCAATACCTATGATCTGATACCATGTTGATTTTTCAAATCTAGGTTAAGCATGAAGCTCATTACATTTTATCATTTAACTTAACCATAGACAATAATGTTGCAACAACCAAGATCACAAGAAGACACACCATGCACACGAACACAAGAAGTATCCTGGGAAACCCTTCTCAACAAGAGAAGAAAACCCAGAAAAATCCTTTGCTTTATTCTTCAAGAGAAATACTTTCACCACCAAGAAAGACCTAGCACACAAGAGGGTGCTCAAACCCTAGAAGACTAGCGCCCAAGAGAGGTGTGCACCTTTTCCCAAGTAGATGTACTTGATGAAATTTCCAAACTCACTAGAAAGACATAATTCCACAATGGGGAATTTACCTTTAATTATATTAGACTTATCCTATCAACTGAAGTGTCTATTGGCTCAGCAGGGCCGACCTCTCCGAGTCATATTATAATTGTTATTATTATTATTATTATTATTATTATAATTAATACTATCTAGATTAATTATCTTTTATATTTATTATTAATCACATTGAGGTAGGGCCGACCTATACCCTTTGCATTACAATTAGGGTTACAGGAAGGTCTGGCTCTTGAACATTATAATTATTAATCTCATAGTTGCATTCATCAACATCAAGTAGTAATTATACAATAGGATTTGAACATGTCTTCATGGCATCCCACCATACATTATCTTCATATTCCTCCTCAATACTATAACGTTTATCTAGCTTATCATTATAATTTACAAGTGCCACGGGATTTGCAAGAAACTTGTAAAGGACACCATCTGGTACACCTCTGATGTAGGAGCATCGTTAGCAAGCACGCGTGGCAAGAAATCTCGACGCCTGGGAATCATTTCAGAATCTCAAATGTTGGGAGTTACTGCAAATCTTTTGGAGCTAATTGGAAAAACAAAAGAAGATCAAACACTTGGGAGCGGATGATCACGAGTGATCTGGGAGTTTCACTCCGAGTCTTGAATGTAACTGAACTTAGGTAGCAGTTAGATTTTTTTCGTTTTCCGAGTAGATGAGTAGTTGGGGGGGGGGACCCTAAGGACCCTCTGAGACAAATAGAGGTTTTGTACGCCCAAATGAGGCTGCTGCGAGTTAGTAGGAGTTTTCTGAGTTTTGAGTTATTGTTTTGATATCAACTGTAGCCATTTACTTTTGAATGAATATGAGAGAGGGGAATTGACTCAAATGCCCAACACTGATATTGTTTGTAATTCTCTATTATTGTGTTTTCGTGAATGAATGAATTCCGTTATGGATGAAACTGTGAATGTTAGTATAAGTTTCAATTGTTTCTCTTCTATTGAGTGAGTGCAAGGTGTGCACACAGAACGCAAGGAGTGTGTGAGGAGATCTGTTTCGATTCTGAAGCTTAGAAGAGATAGCATGAAACTTTCCCTTTGCAAGGAGTGCAAAGAGACTGCTGCAAGGCGTGCACAGTCACCTGCAAGAACCAAGTCTTACGTAAAAATCTGTTGCAAGGAGTGCACAGATTTGGAATTCAACGAAGAGTCGAAGGGACTCCATAAGAGTCAAAGGAGTGAAAGTTGAAATCCCGACGTGATCACAGCCATGGATCCAAGGAAATATATGGACTGTCGATTTAGTGCCATCGCAATTTTGGATATCAGGAGAACGGAGGTAAATAGACTCCCAAAGCCGCGAAACACAAAATCCTGACTTGATCACAGTCGTTGATCCAAGGAAAGATCTAGGTCGTCGATCTAGCATCATTGCGGTTTTTTATATCGGGAGAATGAAGGTAAGGAGACTCCCAAAGTCGCGAAACGCGAAATCGTGAATTGATCTGAGCCATTAGATCATGGGGAGTCGTGAGCCATCGATCTGACACTCGCAAATATCGGGAATCAGGATTGAGAGAATAAAGGTGAACCAACCTCCAAAGTCGGGAAATGCAAAATTGTGACTTGATTGTAGCCATCGATCAAGGGAAGATCATGGACCATATATCTATTCATATTGCGAGTTCCAGATATGCGAAATCCCGACGTGGTTGAAGAGTTGAGCCTCGGGTCATGATCGGAGGTCACATTGAGGGAAGATAAGGGAGGAGCTAGTGCATGCTAGGCTCCTGTCAGGGTTTCATAGGTCGAGAGAATTGGGGTGATTCACATGCAAAGACCCGACGTGAGAAATCACGAAACGCCTTTTGGGTTAGGCTCGTGGTCACAACCAGTGGTCGCGTGAGAGAAGTTTGCGCCTGGTGCTTGTTCGCATGACAGAGTTTTGTGAAAAGTACCTGTGTACATTTCTTGAATATTCCAGCAGGGAATCGAAGAGCTTCTCCAACTTAGATATTGAGAAGATCCAGAGACCAGGAGGTCAATAGACCCTACTGAGGTAGGGGCATTGTATCAAGTGGTATTAGAGCCAGATTTCCGTCTGTAGATTTCAGGCGAAGGAGATAAAGGAGACAAAAGAACTCGAAGCTATACTTTGTGTGTGAGAGTCAGTCAACACAATTACATTGAGGAGATGAGTGGAACAACCTTTAGCCAATCAGGTTGTAGAAAGGGAGATGCGAGAACTTTGTGCAATATTGGAGGCGATGGAGGCAGCGTAGAGAAGAGCACTTGATACTGGAGACATCAGCGATGCAGAGAGTGAAGAAGCTACATGAGAGAATGTTTCCGAAGAATGCTTGCTGAGAGAAGTTGTTATATTGGGATCTAGAGCCAAGATAGAGGTCCCAATGTATGAAGGAAATTTAGATGCTGAAGAGATGCTAGATTGGGTATGATCCATGGATAAATATTTTGACTACGAAGACGTTGATGAGGAGAAGAGGGTGATACATGCTATCACCAGACTCAAAGGATATGCAACACTATGGTGGGTTGAACTACAAGATAAGAGGAGAATAAAAGGGAAACATAAGATAAAGAATTGGGACAGAATGGTAGCCAAGATGAAGGAAAAATTCATGCCCAAAGATTATCAGATCAATCTGTTTAGGGATTTGCAGAACCTGAGACAGAAAGGTATGACAGTTAAAGAATACATAGAGGAGTTCTACAAGTTGAACATCAAAACTGGACAAAGAGAGAAGGATGAAGAAAAAGTTGCCAGGTATATAAATGGTCTGAGGTATAAAATCTAGGATGAGATCAACATGATGTCAGTAAGGACAGTGCAGGATGCTTATCAGTTTTCACTGAAGGCGGAGGAGAAGTTGGCCAGAAAACAAAACCAATGAGGTAGAGGTAGAAGCCCAATCCCGAACAAAGGCAAGGGAGTTTCCCATGACAAGGCACAAAAATCCAAAGATGAGATTGAGAAACCACATAGTCACTCGGAAAGAGGAGGAAGTTCCCGAGGAAGACAAGATAGTGGAAGGAGTTCTTCCAGAGGAAGAGGAAGAGGCAGAGGAGGAGAAGTGAGATGTTACACTTGTGGAAAGGCAGGACATAAGTCTTGGGAATGTCCCGAGAGAAAGAAAGAAGGAGAAGGTGAAGCTCACATTTTGAAATCACGGAGAAGAAATGTTGAAGCAAAAGGAGCAGAGGATGGAACATCTCTGATGTTGAGAGAAGTTCTCTTAAAACCAGAGGCAGAAGTTGAAAAATCGGTGTAGAGAAACAACCTATTTAGGACAGCTTGCAAGACTAAGGACAGAGCCTGCAAAGTGATAATTGACAGCGGGAGCACTGACAACTTAGTATCCACAAATATGTTGGAGAAATTGGAGTTGGAGACAACTACACATCTGAAGCCATACAAAGTCTCATGGTTGCAGAAAGGACACCAGGTAACAGTTACTAAACAATGCTTGGTTGAATTTAATATAGGAGGATATAGAGATGAAATCCTATGTGATGTAATTCCCATGGATGTATGTCATATTCTATTGGGAAGACCATGGAAGTTTGACAAGAATGTCATTCATGATGGGAGGAAGAATACATACACCTTGGAGAAGAATGGTAGGACACACATGTTGCTGCCAATAGAGGAGAAGAAAGCGAAAGAGGAAGCCAACACAAACATACTTCTCATGAGAGGGAAGGAACTCCTGAAAGAAGTTAAGAAAGGACAAGAGATGCAATTTGTTGTGGTGAGGAAACCTAGAGTTGTCCTTACAAGTAATTCGATGGATTATTTGCCTGAAAAAATTCAAGAATTGTTGGATAATTTTATGGACATAGTGGTGGATGAGCTTCCTAACTCATTACCACCCATCAGAAGTATCATCCATCATATTGATCTGATACCAAGAGCAAGTCTGCCAAACAAAGCAGCATACAGACTGACACCTCAAGAGAATGAGGAGGTAAAGAGCCAAGTCCAGGAATTGTTAGACAAAGGTTTGGTCAGAGAGATCTTGAGTCCATACATAGTGCCAATTGTGTTGAGTCCAAAGAAGGATGGAGGATGGAGAATGTGTACAAACTCAAGAGCCATTAACAAGATCACCATCAGGTATAAATTTCCTTTGCCAAGAATGGATGATTTAATGGATTGTTTAAGTGGAGCAAATTTATTTTCTAAGATAGATTTGAAAAGTGGGTATCACCAGATAAGAATGAAAGAAGGTGATGAATGGAAGACAACCTTTAAGACAAATGAAGGTTTGTATGAGTGGCTTGTTATGCCATTTAACTTAAAAAATGACCCAATCACTTTTATGTGGTTGATGAATGAAATACTAAAATATTTCATTGGAAAATTTGTGGTTGTATATCTAGACGATATACTGATCTTTAGCAAGACTAAAGAGAAGCATTTGAGACACCTGACACTAGTGATGAGAAGACTACAACAGGAGAAGCTGCTGATAAATATGAAGAATTCCTCTTTTATGAAGACAGAACGCATTTACTTGGGTTTTGTGATCTCTTCAAATGAACTGAAGATGGATCCATAAAAGGTGAAAGCAATCAAAGAATGGTCGTCACCAAGAAACATGTTTGATGTAAGAAGCTTCCATGGATTAGCAAGTTTTTATAGGAAATTCATCAGAGACTTCAATGGAATTTGTGCACCAATGATGAATACAGTGAAGAAGAAGCACAAGTATTTTAAATGGACAGAGGAGGCCAAGAGGAGATTCAATATACTAAATGAGAAGATAACAGAACGACCAATTATGGTCTTGCCAAATTTTGAAAAGACATTTCAGGTGAGATGCAATGAAAGTGGAGTTGCAATTGGAGCAGTTTTGAGCCAGGATAATAGACCTGTTGCCTATTTCAGTGAGAAGTTGAATGAGACTAAGAGAAAATACTTCACATATGATAAGGAATTTTATGCCATAATTCAAGCCTTGAAGAAGTGGAGACAATACCTTGTCCCACAGGAATTTGTCTTGTATAGCGATAACCAAGCTTTACAATTCATAACCAGATAGGAAAAATTGAATCAGAAGCATGCAAAGTGGATTGATTTTATGCATAATTCTAGTTTTGTCATAAAACATATTGTTGGGAATGCTAACAAAGTTGTTGATACATTGAGCATGAGATGTTTGATTCTGCAGGAATTTCAGGTGAAGACCTTGGGGTTTGAACACCTAAAAGATATGTATTGTGATGATGTAGATTTCAAGGAGGCATACGAAGAATGCACAAATCCCGTGATGAGAGATAGGAGCCAGTGGGCAGAGTATACGATTCAAGAGGGATTGTTGTTCAAGGGAAAGCAGTTATGCATACCAAAATGTTCAATGAGGGACAACCTTTTGAAGGAGAAGCATAGTAGAGGATTGGTTGGACATTTTGGCCATGATAAAACATTCGCACAGTTGAGCAATTCATACTATTGGCCAGGTATGAGGACAAAAGTGGTGAAATTTGTGAACAAATGTAGAATCTGCCAACATGCAAAAGGAAAGAGACAAAACACTAGATTGTATCAACCATTGTCGATACCAGAGAGGTCTTAGGATGCGATAAGCATGGATTTTGTGTTAGCATTTCCAAGGACGCAAAGAGGATGTGATTCCATATTTGTAGTGGTGAATAGATTTTCAAAGATGGCACACTTTATCCCATGCCAGAAGACTAGTGATGCAACACATGTTGCAAATCTACTTTTCAAGGAAGTTGTGAGACTTCACGACCTACCCAGAAGCATCATCTCGGACAAAGACACAAAATTTGTTGGTCATTTTTGGAGAACACTGTGGAAGAAGTTGGGGATGGATTTGTCCTTCATCTCAACTTATCATCCTCAGACAGGTGGACAGACTGAGGTGGTAAACATAAGTTTGGTAAACTTGTTGAGAGTCTGGTCACTGAGTATCATAACCAGTGGGATCAAATTCTGCCACAAGCATAATTTGCATACAACGACTTGCCAAATGGAAGCATTAGAAAGAGCCCATTCCAGATATTGTATGGAATGAAACCTAGGGGAGTATCCGAATTGAGAGACTTGGGACAGAGTGAGATCATAAGCATTGGAGTAGAAGATTTTTCTGCAGAAATGCAGAAGATCCATAGCCAGATCAGAGGGAAATTACAGAACTCTAGCCAAGAGTACAAGCGCAGAGTTGATCAACATCACAAAGAACTTCTATTTGAGGTAGGAGATCAGGTTCTGGCACATATTAGGAAAGAGAGGTCCCCTAGGGGAATGTATAACAAGTTAAAAATGAAGAAGATAGGGCCATGTAAGATCTTGAGGAAGTTTGATGCAAACGCCTATGAGATTGAGCTTCCAGATGATGTGGGCATATCACCCATATTCAATGTTTCAGACATGTATCCTTATAGGAAAGATGACACAGGGGGATCAGAATATCAAGACAAGATTCAGTGGGAGAAAAAAATGCCTGTAGAAAAAAAAAACAAAAATGGAGAATATCATTGATCAACGAATTGACAAGAAGACCAAGAGGAAGACCTATCTTGAATATCTGGTTAAGTGGAAGGGATACCCAATAGAGGATGCTAGTTGGGAAAATGAAGCTAATATCCAGAAGCATGGAAAGTCAGTGTAGGAGATCATGGACAGGAGTCCATGAATTTTTGTCCAGGGGGAGTATGATGCAGGAGCATCGTCAACAAGTACGCATGGCAAGACAACTCAGCGCCTAAGAATCATTTCAGAATCTCAAATGCTAGGAGTTAATGTGAATCTTTTGGAGCTGACTGGAAAAACAGAAGAAGATCAAACGCTTGGGAGCAGATGATCACGAGTGATCTGGGAGTTTCACTCCGAGTCTTGAATGTAACTGAACTTAGGTAACAGTTAGAGTTTTTTCGTTTTCCGAGTAGATGAGTAGTTAGGGGGGGGGGGCTAAGGACCCTCTGAGATAAATAGAGGTTTTGTATGCCCAAATGAGGCTGCTGCGATTTAGTAGGAATTTTATGAGTTTTGAGTTATTGTTTTGATATTAGCTGTAGCCATTTACTTTTGAATGAATATCAAAGAGGAGAATTGAATCAAATGCACAACACTGTTACTCTTTGTAATTCTCTGTTATTGTGTTTTCATGAATGAATGAATTTCATTATGAATGGATGAAACTGTGAATGTTAGTATAAGTTTCAATTGTTTCTCTTTTGTTGAGTGAGTGAAAGGTGTGCACACAGAACACAAGGAGTGCGTGACGGGATCTGTTTCAATTCCAAAGCTCAGAAGAGATAGCACGAAACTTTCCCTTTGCAAGGAGTGCAAAGCGACTGCTGCAAGGCGTGCATAGTCACCCACAAGAACCAAGTCTTGCGTAAGAATCTGTTGCAAGGAGTGCATAGGTTTTGAATTAGGCAAAGTGTTGAAGGGACTCCATAAAAGTCAAAGGAGTGAAAGGTGAAATCTCGACGTGATCATAGTCGTTGATCCAAGGAAATATCTAGACCGTTGATTTAGCACCATCGCGATTTCAGATATCAGAAGAACGAAGGTAAGGAGACTCCCAAAGTCGCGAAACGAAAATCACGAATCGATCCGAGCTGTTAGATCATGGGGAGACGTGAGACATCGATCTGACGCTTGCAAATATTGGGAATTAGGATTGGGAGAACAGAGGTGAACCAACCTCCAAAGTCGCAAAACGCGAAATCGCAACTTGATCATAGACGTCGATCAAGGGAAGATCGTGGACCATAGATCTATTCATATTAGGAGTTCCTGATACGTGAAATCCCGACGTGCTTGAAGAGTTAAGACTCGGGTCATGACCAGAGGTCACATTGAGGGAAAATAAGGGAGGAGCTAGTGCATGCTAGGCTCCTGTCGGGGTTTAAGAGGTCGGGAGAATCAGGGTGATTCACATGCAAAGACCCGACATGAGAAATCGCGAAACTCCTTTTGGGTTAGGCTCGTGGTTGCATGAGAGAAGTTTTCACTTGGTGCTTGTTCGCACGACAGAGTTTCGTGAAAAGGACCTGTGGACATTTCTTGAAGATTCCAGTAGGGAATCAAAGAGCTGATCCAACTCAGAGATTGAGAAGATCCATAGACTGGGAGGTCAACAAACCCTGCTGAGGTAGGGGCACTGCATCAAACTCTATCCAAAGTCCTTAGAATTGATAGACTACAATCACTAACAAGGAACTAGTGTCCTTTAAATGCAACTCTACACTAAAGATCTACCATACAACAAATTGAAAGAAAATATTTCTTCATCCTGGGAACAAAGAAAAAGTATTCAACTCAAGAACATCACTTGATGGCATTCATAAGGAAATGGTGCCTAATCCTTTCACAAGATATGTAGTATCATTACTCAACTCCACACACACACCTCCCTATTTTTCCTAAAACTTGTTAAAGATCTTCCTATCGTAAGTCATGTCTTAAATCCCATTGTCCACATACCATCCAACACTTGACACAATGTTACAATGCAAATAAGAGAACATAGAGAATATGATCTAAAATTGGGATCATACCTCATCAAATCCTAATATAGTACCATATGTAACCTATTTATCCTTCCCCTTCTTCTATGGATATTGTTGGCATAATGTCCCTATTACCCCCTATTTCTAGGGGTAATTAAGGAGATGATGTCTTGAGGCCCGTAGATTGAAAACATGGAGTGTCGAGAGTTGTATGAGTGGACAAAATCCTTCCTCTTACCACACATCACCATTGATTGGTAGTAGCAACCTCCACCACACCAGCTTGGCTCACAAAGGATAACAGGTCTTGCTCCATGAGGTAACAATTTTGGTCTCATGGTAAGTGTTGTTATCGCTCAGTTTGTAGTTTAGGTCAAGTAGCTAAAGGGTAAGGGTCAAACTGGCGTAACAGGAGCCTTCCCACCCACTGTCACCTCGATGGGGGGCTCTTTCTATTTAGGGTGGCTAAGCCCAAGGGAGACGTCCCTGGCAATTTGGGGTTTTGAAAGGAAAAAGGTCAAAGGATTAAGGCTAGTTTTTCCCCTCACAGATTACCGCCAAGAAGATAGTCAGATGAAGAAAAACCACAGAGGAGGCACCTGCTTGCGAAACAAGACAACAATAAATCTAGTACATGCAATAGTGGTTAATACTTCATTAATCAATGACTATCAATATTAAGGCACATGAGCATAATCAACAGTAAATATTGACGAAGTCAATGTTTGCAATAATGACGATGGCATATAATATTACTTGTCAATAAACACTGGGATAATATGAAAATAGTCAATCCTTGAATCAATGCATCAAACATTATTAATTTCTCACATACAAGGGTGGCTGCGTCAACATTGCTAGGGATGACGTCAACTTTTCCTAGGGTTAGTATGATAGACAAAGAGGTCAACATTTTGCAAATAAGCCAATGAAATTCATCAATATATCAATGTCTATCATTGGATGATCAAGCCACAATGTTTTTTATCAACCAAAAGCTCAAATAAGGCATGACGTCATCATCAATTTCTAGGTTAGTAGACGTTAGGGTTAGTTAGGGTTTCAAAGTTGAGAGTTTTGAAAGATTGTTTTGGCACAACAAGCTCAATGTTGGAGAGAAAAACCAATGCCTTAGGGTATTATGGAGTCAAAAGTAAGAGCAAGATCTCAGGAGGATCAAAATCTAAAGACTAGAGAGTTAGGTTCTATGGTGCTGCAATGGTAGGGCCCTAGAATCAAAACCCTAAGGGAAGGAGGCTCATTCTGGTGTTGCTTAAGCAAGGCCTCATGCTCCTTCCTCTTTCTTTAAATATTCTTGGCAAAACGGCTAGCTTCAAAATACAAATATAAGGGAGAAAAGTGTTGCAAGAGAAAGGCTCTTCAAACCCTAAAAGTTAAAACCCTAGGTGTAGAATCAACTAGGCCTAGGACATCACCTTTATTCAATCTATATCTCAAAGCTAACTCAGAAAAATGATGATTAGTGTAGCAACGACTAGGCTATATCTTCCTTAATCAATGGTTAAAACAATTTTCTCAATCATGGAGACATATAGCAAGGACCTACTTGTGTGCTTGCTACCTAGGGTTTCAAGATTAAGCAATATAATAGCAATGTAATAGAAAATGTAAGAGATTTAGCCTACAACCATTCATTCAAGAAGTTTTGCATGAAAAATACACTTACAAATCATGAAGAATGCTCATCAAACCCTAGTTGTAAACCTTCCAATGAGAGAAACACCATAAAAATGCCAAGAAGAATCCTCCACAAGAGTTGCGCCTCAATTCCAAGAGCCAAAATACCAAGACAAAAGATAAAAGTAGATCTCTCACAAGAGAGTGAGTTATGTTACGTTTAAAATGAGAGGCAACGTTCTCTATTTATACCAATTCATGACCTTCTAATTAAATTTTAGGTCATTAAAACAGCCGACAAGGCTGACTACCAATTTTACACTGTTTTTACATTAATCTTCTAGAAAATGTCATAAAATGAGCTAAAAGGGGGACGTCAAGGCCTTCTGAGGGAGACGTTGGCCCTTTTTGGGCAAGCACAACATCCAGAAAACCAAACGTTGGCCCTTCCAGGGCTCCTCCAAGCTGCCAAACGTGCCAAATGACCTCAACACACTGCCACACGCTCCAGACAACGTCCAACTCTCTCAGGTGACGTCCTGACCATCAAAAGAAAATGTCCCATCTGTAGTGGGTGATCCCCCCTAGACCGGGCTCTGCCAAAGTGTCCTGGGTGGAATGTCCTTCTTCCTTCTCGTGCATTGGCTCATCACAACGTTGTCCTGTCTCTGCCATCCCAGCAACCATCTGATGGGCTCTTCAACCCCATGGAGGTCCGAGCTAATCATATCCCCATGTGTACCGATCCACTGGTACCTGTCCGCCGGGTATGGTCCTGCACATAAAAAACTACGCCCTCCATGGGCTCATCAGTCCTCGGGATCATAGCAATGTCAATCATGTTTCATCATTAAATTTATCAAATACATGCATAAAACCCCTAACATATCTTCTAAGAGCTCAAAGACATTACACATATCTACCATACAAAGTTGAAGAAACAAACAGGACAACCTATTGGGCCAATATCCACAAGAAAAGGAAATTTTCCACAGAGGATCATTCAAGCCATGTTTATGAGGTGATATGGTCTAGGGATGTCCAGTCATTGTAAGACCAGGGGTAGGTGTTTTCCGTGGGTGCCTTTGTAGGAGGTGAGTTGTACCCATCATGGATGTACTTCTTCCAAGCCCCTTTATTGCCTTTATTCTTTATTTATTGTTTTTCTTTCTTTTTTACTTCAAGGTCTGACCAGAGTACACTGCCTTGGCGTGGTGACTAGGGCTGACAATGTTACCCACTCGTATCTTCGCAGAAATGATAAGGTTGGCTCGTGATGAGACTCCCTTTCCCTTAGCCATGCAACCAAAGGTCATTGCCCTGACGTGGTGACTAGATAATGGCAATGTCATACCGTTGGATACCTATGAACATAATGGGCCGGCTCGTGATGAGACCTCCCATCCTCTTGGTTAGGTCTTGTTTTTGTTATTTTTCTTAGGGTCCCTTTAGTTTCTTATTGAGAGGCCTTTTATTGCCTTCTCGGGGATCCCTGGGCGAAGCATCTCTAGGTTTCATTCCTATGGCTTTTATCTTTTACCAACTGCTTTTACCCCCTGGGCCTTTAGCCCCTTCTTCCCACAGGACAAAGTGTAACCCTCAAAAGGTCATCCTAATGGCCGGACTAGGGGAATGGGATGGATGTGTGGGAGATAAGATGTAAAATGATAGAATGGTGGGAGCGGACGATGGCTCTGCAAATCCCCCCCGATGGCTAACCAAAACCCATGAATACAAGCTTGCTAGGTCATCTCGTTAATCCCCCCAACAATGGTCAAGTGGACTAGTGTAAGATCCAAGTAGTCATCAAAAATGAAAGGAACTTGATGCATATATAAGAAAGTTATAACGATCAAACACGACACATACCATGATTCCTTGGACCAATTACCTCATAGAGCAAGAGTCTTCTCTGATGCAGGTCCAAGCCGATGGTGATGGATGCTGCTGCTGCTAACAGGACAAGTCTGGCGAAGAAGAAGAAGGATGGGCCTTCCAGGGCCATGCTTAGGTCAATCCTGCTCTTGGTACTCCATGTCTAGGACCGATGGGCCTTGAGACATGATCTCCTAGTTATCCCTAGAGATCGGGGATAACAAGTTTCATTTTAATAATTGAAGCACTTGAACATGTTGCAAAGGGAACTTTCTTGATTTAAAAAAAGTTTGCTTGACATTTTTTCCTTTTGCCTCATTTCACCTTCGTGGTTGACATGTTGTCCTAGTAAGTGGGTCACCCTCAAGAAAAGGGTTGCTACTAGGGGGTCTCCTTGAAGGTTCATCGTACCATTCCCATCCATATTTTCCACTTTTCACACTTACTTCCCTTCGTCTCCTCATCTTTTGGGTTTTCAAACTTATTGACCCAAGAAGGGATTGTACCTCATTTCATGGGAAGAAGGGGATAAAGGCCCAGAGGGGTTGTAACTTACAAAATATAAGAGCCATATATTATCCTCTAGATGATCAACCTAAGGTCCTAAGAGAAATGAAATGATTCTCCATAAAAATCAAGGACCTGTAAAATAAAACACATAATTAAATAAATGTCTCGCTTGTTGAGGGAATGCATTTTGTGTTGTCCTTTGCTTTCCTTGCACATGACACTCTGTTTGTTCCTAGATTCAAGTGGCATTGCGATGCTCCTTACTTTCCATTGCAAATAGCACTCAATTATTTGGACCATAATCAATTAATGGAAAATAAAAGGCTTGGAAAAATGTTGCATTGCAAACGAGGATGTAGAACACCCTCTACAAAGGCACCCATAAATGAGACAACATGAGCCCTTGTATGTCAAGAAACCCCATGCCCAAAATTCATACCCCCATCCACCTCATACTCTTTTACATGAATTAGAGAGGGTATTCTTGGGAAACACTCCTTGACTTGGGGAATGACCTACCTAATAGGACACTATGACAATCCTCCCATACTTAAAATTGGCAAGTTGTATAAGGTCTTTGAGCATTTGTTTATTTTGAAAAGGGGGGATTTGATGCACATGTTTGGGTGGTTCTTTTATTAAATATGGCTTACCTGGCATGATACATGTGACTTGTTAACCCTTGGAGGGCGTACTTGTTTTTCTTTGTAGGACCTTTCTAGGTGAAATCTTTTCCATGGAGGAACTAGGTCGCTTTGACCTTCACAGGGGCTTGAATCCCACAATATGGATGATGTGCCCCACTCATTGCACACTTGGGAATATGAATGTTGCCTTTGGAGGAATTTGGATAAAAAGTGGACATGGCACTATGACCCCTTGCACCTGAACGTGGGCCTTGGGAGGCCTAGGACGTCATACCCTAGCCCTTGATGTCACCTTTGATGATGGGGTTATGATGAGGTTTGATGATTATGGTGAAAATGTGATGTGATTTGATGGAGAGAGATGCATTACTGGTCACGCTAGCACATGACGGGGTGACACATGGCCTTTGGAGGCCAAATGATATTCACTTGGAGGATCAACATCTCATTTTGAGGACTAACATTGCCCTCTAGGGAATGGCATCACCCTTCTAAGGGACTTCTTTTATGTAAATTTTAATTTTGTAAATTGTAAAGGCAAATAGAGGAGATCATCCTTTTCTAATTTGTTGTTGACTTTTTAATAGTGGAAAATTTGGTTTTAGGTGACCTCATATAAATAATGGTCACCTCACTTTCATTTTATCATCATGGTTTTGAGAATTACATACTCTCTTGGATGAAATTTCCCCCCTACTAAGGCAATTCGCTCTATCTCTCTCTTGATGCTTGCGGATGCTTTTACTTGTCTATTGGAAGAAAAAGTCTAGCGTTATCTCTTGGATGCTTCTTTCTTGGAAATGTGATGGAATGTTCTTGTTAAGTAAGGGTTTTTCATGCTATCTCTTAAACTAGGTAAGGAATTTCTGCATTTGTGTTGTTTCTTCTTGATTTTAAGGTTAATTTTGTTAAACCCTAGGAGGAGTATAAGGGCATACACTCTCCATCAAGATCTATCTTTGTTGTCATTGAAAAAACTACTTTGCAAAGATTGCTACAAGGAGTAAAAGGGATTACACCCTTGTAGATTTACCGTGCTAAGGTTTGTTTGCTCTAGGGAGCAAAGGGGCTTACACCCCTAGAGAAGTAATAAACCCTAGATCATACAAAAGAGTCTCCATATCCCAATAGATAAGACACTAATCTACTTGCATTGGAGGTTGAATATTATGCATTGTTAAATGTGATATCAAGGAGTTTGAATTGTTAAGTTTGAAATTTGAATTTACATGCTTTAAGCTACATTGTGCCCTAAGGGTGTCTTGATTAGCCAAGTGATCTCATTGTTGTTATAAAATTTATGCTACAGCCAATAGGGTTGCAACAAACTCATCCTTATATTACTCTTTGTTCACTTTTCTACCACTAAAATTCACTTGCAAGTTGCCATAATTAATATACTAGTTAAATGTTATTGTTTGGGTGGATTGTTTGCTTATTTTAGTGGCTAGAACTTGCTATTGTAGCAATAGTTTTCTACATCCATAAGGATATTATAAATCTTTCTTAAATAACGACCCTATAATTGCTATCGAAGTCCTGCTTTAATCATTGGAAATTCATCTACTTATTGCTAGCTTTGTTTCCAATATCTTGTACTTGATTTTGATGGTATTATTTGCAGCTCTTGTAATCATTTATTGCAAACACACACACACACACACACTGCTGCAATTTGGGACAACAAGGTTTCTTGTTGAATCCCCTTTGGTGTTGAGGCTTCATTTACAATATATTATCTTGTTCTGGGAAGGGATAACAATTTTTTGTAGGTACACTACCTTGTAAACTAATTAACTTCTCATGAGACTCATTCTTAAGCCTCATTCTCACTCTTGACATTGACCTATACGAGCATTCTTCATCTCTTTTCACTTTCCATCGCAATCCCCCTAGGGTCACCTGAGATTCCCCCCTTGTGGTGATTTTATCATCACTAAAGTGAGGGGAGTGTTCAACTAAGGTGACAGTGGGTAAATACTCCCATAGTTGTCACACCTTTGTGGTTTGGGTTGGGATTTTCCTAAACTACAATTTGTGTGATAACTGTCCCAACTAGTGACACCCAAAACATTTCATCTTACTCAAACCTTTCTATCGCAAAGTTGAATCATCCTTCTTATCCTTCTTGTTCACTTTCTTGCTTCCCTTCTTCATCCTCCCAATGAGTGCTACTTTTTCTACTTCCTTTGGTTGCACTAAATAGGACTCCAACTTGATTTCTTCCTGCACAAGGTCATCCTGAAGCTTTGTAATATTTGAAAATTTCTCATGAGCATAAACACCCTAGACAAAGGGCCTCTATGATGGAACAATTCCATCCAAAGCAATGGGAACCAAATCCTTATATTCCACCATTATCCCTATGGTAGCTAACTAATATCTCAACTATGATTTTGGCTAGGTATCTCACCACTATATTTTTCTTTCTCATGTGGATGGGTGAATGTTTATTTTGCAAGAGAATCTAAATAGAGAAATAAGAACTTTGAAAACAAACGAAAGATTCAATCATCTACTTACCGATGGACTTATCTACAATGTAATGGATGAAGTGATATTTCACCAAATCAAGAATGATTCTCTTTTCTTTAGCCTCCATATTAGCATCGACAATTGACATTGTCAGATCACTAGGTGCAACAATCTCTTTCTTGACATGCTCCCAAATATTGGCTTCCTCCAAAAGAATTTTCACCCTAAACATCCAAGGTATGAAATTAGAAGCACCATACACTTGCTACTCTCTCTAAGACCAATAATATACATCTTTCAAATCTAAAGCACACCTCAAATAAAAATCAACAACAAACAAAGTAGAAACACCCTTCAAGGATTCAAGCACTCCTCCCAAGCATCCAAGGGTTTCACACCCAACAACCTATATTAGGTCAATCACCACTCTCAAATACAATACAACTGAAATATCCAACTCTCTCTTCACCAAGAGAGAAATCCCAGCCAATTCAGCTATGAAACCATCCATAAATTTTCAAAAACACCACTTTCAAAATTTCATTTCAATCTCGAGGTTTCCTAGATCTAATCCTTGTGAAATTCCACTCTTAGAGTCACCTCAAAATATTAAATTACAACAATAATATTTCACTTCCTTTCAAATCCATTTCACCTGTATCCCAAGAGAATAAATACCATATAAGTGTACAAGCACACTTTTCTAGGAATATAACAGATTTTAAAAGTCTTATTACAACATATTATAATAACAACGAATCTGATTTTTTATCTTATAGATGTATGTTGAATCACTTCACCAATTCAACTATGTGTTATGTCAAATCAACATGAACAACAAGCGTTGGAATCTACTTAATAAAGAAGATAACATAAGCGAAAAATCAAATATACAAGCACCCAATATTTGGATAGTTAGAAACTTCATATCTATACAAGAGATGAAGTACAAGTACATACCATACCTTTATCACCAAGATGGTACAATTCAAGTTATCCAAACCCTAGTTAGGGAAACCATAGAAAGCCTTAGACACCAATTCATCCTAGCTATGAATCACTCCTTACCAAAACTGAGCACTCCACCAAAGATCCTCAACAAGCATCATCACCACATTAGAGGAAATTTGAAGCCTAAAATGGACCTCCTAAGGAAAAATAAAATAAAATAAGAGTTATGAATTTGCAAAGGGAAATAAAGAAATCTACTTTTTTTAATCATATTTTCGACTTATCTCCATATAGGTTTACTCAAATTTCAAGTGTAGGCACACATTGGATGCAACATTAAATTCCACATAGAGCAAGAAATGCTCTACATACTTTTGATAGAACCACATTGAGATAAGTTGGAAATACATTAAAACAAATGTGTTTAAGAAACATGTTTCTTTTTTCTTTTCTTGTATTTCTAGTTTATATCACTGTGGGTATATCGAAAGTATGCATAGTGGGTACTCCTTCAATGCATAATTTAATTGTGCATCTAACATGTGCCTACAATTGAAATTTGAGTAAATCTATAAGGAGATAAGTCAAAAATACGATTAAAAAAGTAGTTTTCTTTCTTTCCCTCCAAAAATATTTACTCTTATGGTTGAAATCATCATCTTGAATCCTATTGTTTTTTTTAAAGTTGATTTGATAGTACAATTTTTGTTTCAAGACCCATTTTTTACATCAAAATTCTCCTAATGAACAATTTCTCCTTGGCACAAACACTTGTATCCTACAAGTGTAGAAGTCATCTCCTTCTCTTCTAATCCATAATAAGCATAATAAGTAGCATTAATGTTTCCAAAGACCAAAAAATATTGGTTTTATTCTCTCACAAGAGCTACAAGATATAATGCTTCTTTTACCCTTCTAGGATTTATCACAAACCCTAGCTTCTTTGCGTCCTTAGGGTAAAACCCTAACTCTAGGTTTTACCCACAATGCGAGGGATGAAGTGATATTTCACCAAATCAAGAATGATTCTCTTTGCTTTAGCCTCCATCTTAGCATTGGTGACTGTCATTGTCAGATCATTAGGTGCAACAATCTCTTTATCGACATGCCCAAATCTTGTCTTCTTCCAAAAGCATTTTCACCCTAAATATCCAAGGTATGAAATTAGAAACACCATACACTTGTTACTCTCTCTAAGACCAATAATATACATCTTGAAAATATAAATAAAACCTCAAAGAAAAATCAACAACAAAGAAAGTAGAACAACCCTTTAAGGATTCAAGCACTCCTCCCAAGCATCCCAGGGTTTCACACCCAAAAACCTATACTAGGTCAATCACCACTCTCAAATACAATACAACTAAAACATCCAACTCTCTCTTCACCAAGAGAGAAATCTTAGTCAAATCATCTATGAAACCATGCATAAATTTTTCAAAACCACTTTAAAAATTTCATTTCAATGTGGAGGTTTCCTTGATCTAATCCTTGCGAAATTTCATCCTTAGAGTTGCTTGAAAATGTTAAATTACAAAAGTAATATTTCACTTCCCTTCAACCCCATTTCGCTTGGTATCTCAAGAAAATAAACACCATATAAGTGTACATGCACACTTTTCTAGGCATATATCATATTTTTAAGGTCTTATTACAACATATTATAATAGCAACAGATTTGTTTTTTTATTTTCTAGATGTATGTTAAATCACTTCACTAATTCAACTATGTGTTATGTCAAATCAACATGAACAACAAGTGTTGGAAACTACTTAATAAATAAGATAACATAAGCTGAAAATCAAATATACAAGCACCCAATATTTGGATAGCTAGAAACTTCATATCTATACAAGAGATGAAGTACACGTACATACCGCAACTTTATCACAAAGTTGGTACAAGTCAAGCTATTCAAACCCTAGTTGGGGAAACCATAGAAAGTCTTTGACACTAATTCATCCTAGCTAGGGATCACTCCTAACCAAAGCTGGGTACTCCACCAAAGATTCTCAACAAGCTAGTATCATCACCACATTAGGGGAAATTTGAAGTCTAAAATGGACCTCCGAAGGAAAATAATAAAATAATAGTTAAAATAATAAAATAAGAGTTATGAATTTTCAAAGGGAAATAAAGAAAACTACCTTCTTTTTTTTAATTGTATTTTTGACTTACCTCCATATATATTTACTAAAATTTCAAGTGTAGGCACACATTGGATGTAGAATTAAATTCTGCATCGAAAAATAACCACTCTACATACTTTTGATAGACCCGCAGTGAGATAAACTCGAAATACATAAAAAAAAATGTGTTTAAGATTTCATGTATTTCTAGTTTATCTCATCGTGGGTCTATAAAAAGGATGTAGAGTGGGTTCTCGTTTGACGGGGTATTTAATTGCACATCCAACATGTGCATACAATTGAAATTTGAGTAAACCTATAAAGCAATAAGTCGAAAATACGATTAAAAAAAATAGTTTTCTTCCTTTCCCTCCAAAAATATTTACTTTTATGGTTGACATCATCATCTTTCCTATTGGTTCTTTTAAATTTGATTTTATAGCACACTTTTTGTTTGAAGGCCCATTTTTTTACATCAAAATTCCCGTAATGAACAAGTTCTCCTTGGCACAAACACTTGTATCCTACAAGTGTAGAGGACATCTCCTTCTCTTCTACTCCATAATAAGCATAATAAATAGCATTAAGGTTTCCAAATACCAAAAAACATTAGTTTTCTTCTCTCACAAGAGCTACAAGATATAATGCTTCTTTTACCCTTCTAGAAATTATCACAAACCCTAGCTTCTTGCCTCCTTAGGGTAAATCCCAAACTCTAGGGTTTACCCATAATGTGAGGGATGAAGTGATCTTTCACCAAATCAAGAATGATTCTCTTTGTTTTAGCTTCCATCTTAGCATCGATGATTGAAATTGTCATATCACTAGGTGTAACAATCTCTTTCTGTACCGGCTCCCAAACCTTGGCTTCCTCCAAAAGAATTTTCACCCTAAACATCCAAGGTATGAAATTAGAAGCACCATACACTTTTTACTCTCTCGAAGACCAAGAATATGCATCTTGTAAATCTAAATCATACCTCAAAGAAAATGAACAACAAACAAAGTAGAACAACCCTTCAAGGATTCAATAGCTCCTCCCAAGAATCCTAGGGTTTCACACCCAACAACCTGTACTAGGTCAATCGCCACTCGCGAATACAATACAATTGAAATATCTAACTCTCTCTTCACCAAGAAAGAAATATCAATCAAATCGCCGATGAAACCATGCACAAATTTTCCAAAACACCACTTTCAAAATTTCATTTCAATCTTGAGGTTTCTTGGATCTAATCCTTGTGAAATTTCAACCTTAGAGTTGCTTCAAAATATTAAATTACAATAATAATATTTCACTTCCCTTCAACCCCATTCCACCTGGTATCCCAAGAGAATACACACCATATAAGTGTACAAACACACTTTTCTAGGAATATAACCAATTTTAAAGGTCTTATTACAACATACTATAATAGAAACAAATATGATTTTTTTATCTTCTAGATGTATGTTAAATCACATCACCAATTCAACTACGTGTTATGTCAAATCAACATGAACAACAAGAGCTCGAATCTACTTAATAAATAATATAACATAAGCCAAAAATCATATCTATAAGCACCCAATATTTGGATACTTAGAAACTTCATATCTATACAAGAGATGAAGTACAAGTACATACCACAAATTTATCATAAAGTTGGTACAATTCAAGCTATACAAACCCTAGCTAGGGAAACAATAGAAATCCTTAGACACCAATTCATCCTAGATAGGAATCACTCCTAACCAAAGTTGGACACTCCACCAAAGATCCTCAACAAGCTAGCATCATCACCACATTAGGGGAAATTTGAAGTCTAAATTGGACTTCCTAAGGAAAATAATAAAATAATAGTTAAAATAATAAAATAAGAGTAATGAATTTTCAAAGGGAAATAAAGAAAAAATTTTAAATCGTATTTTTGAATTATCTCCATATAGGTTTACTCAAATTTCAATTGTAGGGACACATTGGATGCAAAATTAAATTCCACATCGAACGACAACCACTCTACATACTTTTGATAGACCCACGGTGAGATAAACTGAAAATACATGAAAAAATCATGTTTAAGAAACACACTTTTTTTCATGTATTTCCAATTTATCTCATTGCAGGTCTATCGAAAGTATTTAGAGTGGGTACTTGTCAGATGCAAAATTTAATTGTGCATACAATGTGTGCCTACATTTGAAATTTGAGTAAACCTATAAGGAGATAAGTCGTAAATACGATTAAAAAAATAGTTTTCTTCCTTTCCCTCCAAAAATATTTACTCTTATGGTTGACATCATCATCTTGAATCCTACTAGTTCTTTTAAAGTTGATTTGATAGTACATTTTTTTGTTTCAAGGCCAATTTTTTACATCAAAATTCCCTGAATGAACAAGTTCTCCTTTGCACAAACACTTGTATCCTACAAGCGTAGAAGATATCTCCTTCTCTTCTACTCCATAATAAGCATAATAAGTAGCATTAGGGTTTCCAAATATAAAAAAAGATTAGTTTTCCTCTCTCACAAGAGATACAAGATCTAATGCGTTTTTTACCCTTCTAGGATTTATCACAAACCCTAGCTTCTTTGTCTCCTTAGGGTTAAACCCTAACTCTAGGTTTTACCCACAATGTGAGGGACGAAGTGATCTTTCACCAAATCAATAATGATTCTCTTTTCTTTAGCCTCCATCTTAGCATTGGTGACTGACATTGTCAGATCACTTGGTGTAACAATATCTTTCTTGACATGTTCCCAAATCTTGGCTTCCTCCAAAATAATTTTCACCCTAAACATTGAAGGGATGAAATTAGAAGCACCATACACTTGTTACTCTCAAGAATATACATCTTGAAAATCTAAAGAACACCTCAAAGAAAAATCAACAACAAACAAAATAGAACAACCTTTCAAGAATTAAAGCACTCCTCCCAAGCATCCTAGGGTTTCACACCCAACAACCTGTACTATGTCAATCACCACTCTTAAATACAATACAATTGAAATATCTAAATCTCACTTCACCAAGAGAGAAATATCAATCAAATCAACTATGAAACCATGCAAAAAAATTTCAATATACCACTTTCAAAATTTCATTTCAATCTTAAGGTTTCCTGGATCTAATCCTTGTGAAATTTGATCCTTAGAGTTGCTTCAAAATATTAAATTTCAATAGTAATATTCACTTCCCTTCAATTGCATTTCACATAGTATACCAAGAGAATAAACACCATATAAGTGTACATGCACACTTTTCTAGGCATATAACATATTTGAAAGGTCATATTACAACATATTATAATAACAACAAATATGATTTCTTATCTTAAAGATGTATGTTAAATCACTTCACCAATTCAATTGTGTGTTATGTCAAATCAACATGAACAACACGTGTTGAAATATACTTAATAAAGAAGATAACATAAGTTGAAAATAAAATCTACAAGCACCCAATATATGGATAGTTAGAAACTTCATATCTACACAAGGGATGAAGTACAAGTAAATACCACAACTTTATCACAAAGCTGGTACGAGCCAATCTATCCAAACCGTAGCTAGGGAAACCATAGAAAGCCTTCGACACTAATTCATCCTAGCTAGGAATCACTCCTAACAAAGTTGGGCACTCCACCAAAGATCCTCAACAAGCTAGCACCATCACCACATTAGGGAAAATTTGAAGTCTAAAATGGACCTCATAAGGGAAACAATAAAATAATAGTTAAAATAATAAAACAAAAGTTATGAATTTTCGAAGGGAAATAAAAAAAAACTACTTTTTTTAATCGTATTTTCAACTTATCTCCATATAGGTTTACTCAAATTTCAATTGTAGACACATGTTGGATGCATAATTAAATTCTTTATCAAACGAGAACCACTCTACATAATTTTGATAGACCCACAGTGACATTAATTGGAAATACATGGAAAAACATGTTTCTTTTATACATGGAAAAAACAAAGAAACACATTTTTTCCATGTATTTCCAGTTAATGTCACTGTGGGTCTATCAAAAGTATGTAGAGTGGGTACTCGTTTGATGCATAATTTCATTGTGCATCCAACGTGTTCCTACACTTGAAATTTGAGTAAGCCTATAAGGATATAAGTCGAAAATACGAATAAAAAAGTAGTTTTCTTCCTTTCCCTCCAAAATATTTACTCTTATGGTTGACATCATCATCTTGAATCCTATTGGTTCTTTTAAAGTTGATTTGATAGTACATTTTTTGTTTCAAGGCCAATTTTTAAAATCAAAATTCCCACAATGAAGAAGTTCTCCTTGGCACAAACACTTGTATCCTACAAGTGTAGAGGACATCTCCTTCTCTTCTACTCCATAATAAGCATAATAAGTAGCATTAGGGTTTCCAAATACCAAAAAACATTAGTTTTCTTCTCTCACAAGATCTACAAGATATAATGCTTCTTTTACCCTTCTAGGATATATCACAAACCCTAGCTTCTTTTCCTCCTTAGGGTAAAACCCTAACTTTGGTTTTTCCTTTAACTTCCTCCAAGGACCTAGAGCTCCGAGAAAAATAGTTAATACAATAAGGAAGAGTATAAGAGAGATATAATAGTGCACTCCACTCCTCACATCTCTAATACAAATGTATGATGAATGAATGAATGAAATGACTTTCTCCTCCCTTTATTTATAAGAGAGGTGAGTTAGGCCAACAATACAAAGTGGACCTAGTCCACCATAAGCAACCTAACTACAAGAAGATAGGCCCAAATGTGAAGCACTCCAACTCTACAAGACACATGTCAAGCTACAATGCATAATGTCTAATAAGCAAGGCTCCAAAGTTGGAAAATCCATGAGATGTGTCCAACACTCCTCCTTCACTTGCCTCCTAAGGATCCAACACACCTCCTAAGCCATGTGCTCTTCCATGTCCACCCCACATACATGATCACTTCTCAACTCAACATCCTCAAGTCAAGTACAAGCCTCTATGCAAGAAACCAAGTGTTCCCATGCCATATGGGGCTCAATGCCCTCTTCCAGGATGCCCAATGCCCCTCCTCCAAGGAAATTTGTTCTCCAAGCAATCCAACCACTCTCCATGTGCACATTATGAAGAATGTCATCATGTTGTATAGGTCTCCAATGCTCCAAATAAGAATGCCACACAACCATACATACAAGGTATATGTATTAATGGGAAAGCCACCTCTAATGTATGTCCATCAAGACACAACCAAGGGTCATCCATACACCATGCATCACATAGTGACATCAAGAACCCCTAAGCATGGTGCAAACACTTTTAGAGTAACCCCAAAATATAACATAAACCACATGGATTCCAACTAGAAGACAATGAGCATTTAGTGTGGATGTTGATAAAATCTCATTACAATATGAAACATGCTCCCAGAGTTTAGTATAATACAAAAACCAACAAACAACTCATTGGATATGGATTGAGAGCAAGTACATGTGATCCATATCTTTATGTTAGAAGTATAATTGATGATTTGGCAATCATAGTGGTTGACATAATTATCATTAGTAGTGAGGTTGATATAATCCATAAGGTAAAATATGATTTATTTTGAGCTCTTAATATGATTGATTTAGGTCTCCTATATTACTACTTAGGTTTAAATTTTTGGCAACTATTGGTTATATTTGTCACAAACCAAGTATGCTCAAAGTTTGTTGGAAAATGGATGGTTGGAAAGTAACATCTACGTCTATGGAGGTTAGAATGAAGTTATTACCAACATGACCCTAAAATGGCCAATGAGACAATGCATGAGAAGTTGATGGCTAACTTGATCTATCTCACATATTCTAGGCCGTATTTGACCTTCATGATCCACACCATTTCCAAATTTATGATATCCCCTAAATTTTATCATTAGACTATAGTCAAGAGGATTTTGAGGCATATGAAGGATACCTTGGAGTATGGCATGATTCATGGTAGAGAAGGGGATTCTGACTTATAAGCTACACAAATTTAGATTGAACAAGTTCCTTATGTTATTTTTTCATCCTTAGTACAAGTACAATTTCATGGTTGAATAAGAAACAACAAGCAATATCACTTTCCTCCACCGAAGCAAAGTTTAAGGTAGCATTGATTGCAAATTATGAGGGAATTTGGTTGAGGAGAATACACTTTGATTTCCAAGCAAAATGAGTTGATCCTACTATACTTTACTATGACAAAGTGTTTTCACGTTGGAAATAGATCATGTGTTCCANGTAGCATTGATTGCAAATTATGAGGGAATTTGGTTGAGGAGAATACACTTTGATTTCCAAGCAAAATGAGTTGATCCTACTATACTTTACTATGACAAAGTGTTTTCACGTTGGAAATAGATCATGTGTTCCATGAGGGAGTAAAGCATGTAGTGATACATTTTACCACATTCAACAATTAGTGGAGAATGGATAAATAGACTTGCATTATTGTGCAACTTGAGAACTTGTTGCAAATATATTCATGAGGTCCCTTGATCTAAATAAGTACATGAAATTTAGATATAAGCTTAGTGTAATCATCAATATGACCATTAAAGGGAGACTGATAAATCAAAATTTTAATGGTTATATCCAGTAATTTAAAAAATTAAGTTAGTAAATCTGTTTTTATAATATAGTTAGATTGTAATGACTTGAAATTATAATCAAGTCATTGGTAGAATGAAGTGAATATTGTTTCACTTTATGAATCCATGTAAAATACTTCTAGAAAATGATCAATCAGTTCTAAACATTCTCTCTTCCAATTTGATGTTGTGAGAATATGTGATATTAATGGTTACACATTTGGGAGAAAATGTTTCATTGAGGGGTGTTTGAAATAATGGAAGATCATGTAGTGTTAAATGTAATTGTGTTAAAGTTCAACATGGATTACCACATACATGAGATTATCATGTACCTAGGAGCATCTTTAGTGTAGATTAGTTAGGGTGCAATGAAGTTTCTATCGTGGATGTTTTATACCATGAGAGATGACTTGGCATGACGGGGACATGTCAATAGTATTGACATGGATTAGACCATTTCCTAAAGTTTGACATGGTAAAATTTGATCCTTAACCTTTTCAACTTTGCTCATCGGGTAGTGGGATGCCAACTACATTTTATGAAGGGCGCATTGATGATTTGGTCAACTTTGATAAGTTGTCCAGGATCTATAAATATGAAAATTTCCTCCTCTTTTGAGGCGAATGAATCTTAATGAATGAATGTGAGTATGAAGAAAAATTAAGATAATGAGCCATAATGATATGAACTTGTAGGCCTTAGCTTGCAAGATTTTTGTGTGATCCATTGGAAATGTAAACTTAATTGTGCGAGCATGAGAGTGATACATAATATTTTGATAATCACTTTGTTGTGATTGTATTGTATTATATGTTGTTGTACATTTTAATAATTTTTTAGTTGACACAAAGTTTCTACAATTTTAGGTGCAAATATCTTATCGATGTGTGAATTCTTTACACTTTTATAGAGTTTCTTATTTACTTAAGTGTTTAACTATTCAAACTGTCAATGTGTAATTGTTAAGTGCTAATCTATATTTTTAGATTGGTATTCTTTACAAAAGACTAGCACAAACACTACTGTACAAAGGATGAGTGTAGGTTGTAGATAATTCCTAAGGTTTCTACTTTGGATGGTATCAAAAAAGGTTGGTGTGATTAGCAAGGTAGTAAATGCATGGCTAGTCCTTTACTTGGAAGACTTGTGTATTTGGAGAAAAAATTTAGAGGCTAGAACTTTATAACATTTTCCACCCCCAAAAAATGTAATATATATATATATATATATATATTACATTTTTTGGGTGGAAAATGTTATAAAAGTTCTAGCCTCTAAATTTTTTCTCCAAATACACAAGTCTTCCAAGTAAAGGACTAGCCATGCATTTACTACCTTGCTAATAGCATACTCCTTATATATATATATATATATATAAACCATGATACTCTTTGAGGGGAGTTTGCTTCACAACTTATGACTTGGTCTTTAACATAAGGGACCATCATAGTCACTACACCTTCCTCTTACTTTTTCATGTTTAAATATAAGGTGTAAGTGCTAGGCCATATTGCTGAGATCAAGGTTTGCAGCTTAAACCTTCATCCCTTAACTTCTTGTAAACATAAAATGTTAAGTTTAAACACATTTCTTGTAATTGTAACTATGCATTTCCTCCACACTTAAACAAACATTAGGAATGTTCCAAGAAAAAATGGCTTAAGTTAAACAAGATAGATTCAATTACATAATTTAAACTAGATATAATTAAAAAGTGATCGATGTTGTCACTCTTGTGCCAAAGGTTTACTAGGATGACATGTTTCCTTGGAGCTTTATCCTCCTATGGCAGCCACTGTGCATATTTGTTTGCTTGAGGTAAGGGGCTTCAAGGGTATGTTTGCATGGGCTCCCTTGATTGTGACATTGATTTAGAAATCGATAGGCTCAACATTGTTTCTGTAGGTTGAGCGATGGATTTTCCTTTAATATCCTTAGGGACAAAGATGTAGGAGGACCATGGTTATGTCAATGCAACAATTTTTTTGTTAGGTCACTTCTCCCCAACATACTCTTCCTTTAACATGTTCTTAAGTTGAACAATTCCAATTTTCTTCAAGGTCACAGGAGGTTACCTTTTGAATTTATAATCTCCACTTTTCTAATGAAAACAACACTTGGGTAAATTAAATATAGTTTAATATCCGGGTAAAATTGCACTCAACAACCTCAATACCTATGATTTATGTGGTGAACTAACTTAGTTCACTTACGTAAACATTCAATGTAAATAAGACAGTAAGTTATAATCCATAAAGGACAACTAATAAATGTATATAAGAATATATGAAATAATAAGAAATGTTACAATTAAGAATTGAGGGCTGCATATATACCCACGCAGGGACGCCCTTTCATAAGAGACATGACCTTTCATATGTCATGTCTCTTCATAATTAATTATTAATCATTAGTTATTTATATTATTAATTATTACCTATTTATATGTATTTTTATGTTCATAACATTGCCTTCCCCTTAAAAATATTGTCCTCAAAGCATACTTATGGAAGACTTATCTCTTGCTCTAGCTTGTAATATTATGTCATGATTCTTCATTCTTGAACTAGTGATTGTTGAGGACTTGAGTCGATGGGATCTTTTAATCGCTGAGCAGAACTGTCGAATTGTAAAAGAGTCGACCCGCCCTAATTCGATCTTCTGCGAAACTGGGTGTTTATAGGGTTTTCGTCTTGAATAATATTGTTATTCTAACTGGTTAATATATATTCTCTTATGATTTGGATGTCGAGGGATTTCTTATAAAATTACTTTCTCTTATCATACTTGCAACACTTTCTTCTTTTAACTTTGATATATGATTTTCTTCACGTGCCGATGTTGCTTTGTTAATGGTTGAAATTTGATTAGTAAGTATATTTGGAGCTTCCATCGTTTGTACTTCGACATTCGACGTTATCTTTTTTTTCGTTGATTTTCCAGCTTCTTGAGCAATACTTTCTTCATTACCTAATTTGTTGATATCTTTAATGTTTGGATTTTCAAGTTTCTCTTCTTTCAACTTTTTGATTTGTTCTAGTAGCTCCTGATAAAGGTTCTTCAAACGAGAATTTTCTTCTTCTTTCTCTGAGAGGTTCTTCTTCAATTTGTTTTCAAGATCCTCCTTTTCTTGTTCCAACTTTGAATCACATTGGTTTTTTTTCTTCACTTCTTGATCTGTGTAAGTAGTTTTTGACTGTGGTCTTTTAAGAGAGAAATTTCCTCATTTTTATCCTTGATAACTTCATCAAATTCTTTTTGCATTGTTTTTTATTTTATTTTCATGAAGTATTACTTCTGAGATATCGTTAAAATCTTCCGGTGTTACTGAATCTGGCTCTGATGTAGTGTCTTGTAATGTTACAATCTTCTCCTTATACGAGAATGTCACAAACTTGTTCTCTATGCTTAAGATGAAAGTACCTAGATTTTAAACCAAGGTATCCTGATAATGATGTCAATTTCTTCTCTATACATAGTTGTAACATAGAATTGAGATATATATTCATATTCATCAATCGCCACTTGTAACTCTTTAATTTGAAAAATATCTTTCTTTTCAATTATATTAGACTCTGAAATTAATAATTGATTTGCAAAATCAATATTAATGTAATTTTCATTATAGTCTAAGTTGATAAGGATGTTAACTTCTCTTCCTTGAATAATCCCCTTTAATGTAGAAAAACCATAACATACGATTGGACAACCTTCATAAAAAAATCTTCCTCTTTCCGTAGTAAACTCCATTTGCTTCGATAATTTGCGATAAATGATACCTTTCTTTTTCTTTTTAATTCTTTAGCTTCTTTAATAATATATCTATATATAAATAAATTTTAAATGTCTCTTCAATCCTTTTTTTTTTATAATTTTTTTTTTTAACTTTATCTTTTTTTTAAATAAAAAAGTAGAACCTGCTATATTAGAAAATCAAAATTCTTACAGAGTTTAGACAGTAAGTATCTAAGACCACCCAAAATGCTGCCGATTTAACGGAAACCAGCATATATGTCGGGCTAGTAGAGTCATATGAAAGTCTTAAGAACAGAGTAGCATCTGTCCTGCCCGGAGGAAACCAGGACAGATGCAGAAAATACCATCTGAGTACATATAACAGTGCAGTAGTAAAACTAAACATATAAAACTAGAAACTGAAATAGCATAAGACACCTAAGTGCCTGGTGACCTGTCATCTCCGCAACTCTGCCGCGTGGTTCCTGCCAGGATGGCGAAGGCTTGAGCGCACAGGGGGCATCTCCGCTTGACGGGCTCATTGG
>ML784731.1:346964-393760 GCA_009831015.1 Picea engelmannii
AAAAACAATTAATTAATAAATAAATAATCAATTAATATTATTAATACTAATCATTGTTTAATTAAAGACATATTAGGACAATTAATTATCTAATAAATTTTACTTAATAATCCCTAAGCATGTATTCATCTAGGGTTGTTACACATAATGAAGAACGAAGTATGGGAAATAGTTCCTAGACCAAAGAATAAATATGTGGTATCCTCCAGATGGATCTTCAAAATAAAACATGTTGTTGATGGAAGTATTGAGAAGAATAAAGCAAGATTTGTTGCTCGTGGAATTTCCCAGAAGGAAGACATTGACTATGAAGAGACATTCGCTCCTGTGGCCAGATACACTTCGATCAGGACCATCATAGCTCTTGCAGCTAAGATGAAGTGGAAGCTGCACCAGATGGACGTGAAGACAGCTTTCCTAAACGGTGTCATCGAAAAGGAAGTGCATATAGAGAAACCTCAAGGATTTGAGGTTGAAGACAGGAAGTCTCATGTCTGCAGATTAAAGAAAGCCTTATATGGATTGAAGAAAGCTCTTAGAGCTTGGTATGGCCGTATAGACAGTTCCTTGACGAGCTTAGGCTTTACCAAGACTAAAGCAGACTCAAATCTCTACTTCAAAATTATGAATAATGAGCCAGTAATCTTACTGCTATACGTGGATGACTTATTCTTAACTGGAGAAGAAAATCTCATCGCTGAATGTAAAAAAATACCTACCTTGGAATTTGAAATGAAAGACCTCGACCTAATGCATTACTTCTTAGGTCTTGAGCTATGGTAGAGCCCTGAAAGGATCTTCCTTAACCAAGGGAAGTACATGGATGAAATCTTGAAGAGATTCGACATGTTGGAATGCAAGCCCATGAATACACCCATGGAAGCGAAGCTGAAGCTGTTGGTCGATACATCGTCAGAATTGATTGATCCCACATTGTACAGACAGATTATTGGATCGTTGATGTACCTAATGAACACCAAACCAGACATTTGTTTTGTCATGAACACCTTGAGTCAGTTTCTGGTAGAACCCAAACCTGTTCACCTAGTGGCTGCAAAACATGTGATGAGGTACCTTAAAGGTACAATAGATTATGGTCTCAGCTATGATGGAGATCATAATTTCACATTGAGTGGATATATTGATGCATAATGGGCAGGAAGTGTTTCTGACAGGAAAATCACTTCAAGATGTTTCAGTTTGGGATTAGCTGTGATCTCATGGCAGAGTAGGAAGCAATCTAGTATTGCTCTCAGCATAGTGGAAGCAAAATGCATTACTGCATGTTCTACCAGCTGCGAAGCTATATGGCTTCGAAATTTGCTGACCAACCTATTTGACTTAGAGATGAGAGCAACCGTGATTCTATGTGACAACCAGAGCTACATAAAGATGACAGAGAATCATGTATTCCATGACAGGTCGAAGCACATAGAGATCCGTTATCATTACATTCATGACATGGTACAAAGAGGAGCCTTAAATCTCCAGTACATTAGCACGAATGAACAGGTTTCTGACAGGTTGACCAAGCCTCTATCTTGTGTAAAGTTTGAGTACTTCCAAGATAAGCTTGGCATAGTCCGAAAGGACTTTCCTCGAAAGGAGGAGTAGATGTGATGTTCCTTGCTTCTGACCTAGCTGTCAGATGTAAAGCAAGATGTGATGTTCCTTGCTTCTGACCTAGTTGTCATACATAAAGCAAGATGTGATGTGTTCCTTGCTTCTAACCTAGCTGTCAGATGTAAAGAAAGATGTGATGTTCCTTGCTTCTGACCTAGTTGTCAGACATAAAGAAAGATGAGATGTTCCTTGCTTCTGACCTAGTTGTTAGACATAAAGCAAGATGAGATGTTCCTTTCTTCTGATTGAGTTGTGAGACGTAAAGCAAGATGAGATGTTCCTTGCTTCTGACCGAGTTGTCAGACGTAAAGCAAGATGAGATGTTCCTTACTTCTGACCCAGTTGTTAGACGTAAAGCAAGATGAGATGTGTTCCTTGCTTCTGACCAAGTTGTCAGACGTAAAGCAAGATGAGATGTTCCTTGCTTCTGACCGAGTTGTCAGACGTAAAGCAAGATGAGATGTTCCTTGCTTTTGACCGAGTTGTCAAACGTAAAGAAAGATGATATGATGAGACTAGTACTAATCTTTTGGCTGGATAGTTATGATGTAAAGCCAGTATAGTATCCTGCTTCCAACCTGATGGCTGTGATGTAAAGTAAGATGAGTATCTTGCTTTCAGCTTGAGTGATGTGACGTAAAGCAAAACGATGAGATGAGACAAGTACTGAGCTTCCAGTTTGACAACTGTGACATAAGGCCAGTCTTGTATTATGATGAGCCAACCTTGTGTTGTGATGATGATGATGATGTATTAGTTTTTATACTAATACATATTGATGTAGATGATGATGGCATTCCTTTGAGAATGATGATGTTCCCGATGAAGAAAACTTCCGATGATTTATAGATACGCCAGCCAAGATGATATTGATGATGTTGTCCTCTCTCTCTCGCATGATGCTGCTAAAGAATACCCTTCTTGTTAAGGGGGAGTTTTGAAACAATGTAACTGCAAAGAGTATTCTTATTATTATTGATATATTATTCATAGGATCAATCCCCATTGTGGATTGATCATGTCGGTTATTGTAAAAGAACCGAATCCCCTTTTGTGGATTGGTCAAAAGACAATTGTAATAAGCAGAATAAGAAGTCGACCCCAACAGTTATTAAAGAGACCCATAAATATAATAAAGGTGGGTTTACCCACCCAGTTTGAGAAGTCATCCCTGCTAGTGAAGAGACACTTCACATGTGCCAGACTTGTATAAATAAAGGAGGCTAGTGCCTCACTTAGACACAACTCACTTGCTCAGTTTGAGAGACAAATTCTGATCTGTTACTGGCAAAGGAGAGAGAGAGAGGCGCATATCTAGGAGAGGACTTTCTGTATTAGCATAAGAGATCTCTTGGCATTGTATTGGCTATCTTTATTAAGGAAGTTTTGCTGGGTTTTCTTCCCCTAGAGGGTTTCCTAGGATAAATGTTGTGTCTCTTGTGATTGTGTATTTCTCAATGATCTTGGATTATGCTATTGTTATCTAATGAAATGCAAACATCTATAATAATGGCTTAAACATTAACACAATACCACAATGCGATATCCCTTAGAGAACTCTTTTCTAGTCATATAATAGATCATAATTCTCTTATTATAATAGATTATAACGACAACAGATCTTCTATTTTTGTTGATTAAGGTTGGTTGTCATTGATGTCAACCCTTGAAGAAAGCCCCATAGCACAAAGGTTGGATAATGGACCCAATATTGTTTGATGTAAATATGACTTGTTATTGTATTTTCATGGTTGATAATAAGTAGAAATGGATGAACTCCAAAGTGGTCCCCTTATGATGAAAGCCCTCACGGGAAGACGCTTTGTGGATTGAGTTATCCTAGAAGTATGGTTAGAGAACCCATGCTTATTTGTGGAATAATGAGATGAAGGTCAATGAATTTTTCATTGAAACTATCCTATATGGATAGTTCTTGTCATGCCATTTCTAGTGGTATGTGGAACGTCACATAACTCCTCATGGTTAGAGAGTTATGGCCATGAGAAGTTGGGGAACCCAGGTTTAGGTAATGGACCCAAGTTTGTTTGATGAATAATGGTATGAGTTTTGATATATTTTCAGGTAATACTAATCTATATGTATGGTACATTTCATTCCATTTCTGGTGGTATGTGGAATGTCACATAAGTTTGAGAGTTATGGCCTTACGAAGTTGGAGGACCCTCTTATGTCATCTAGAAGCCCCCAAAGGTCAAAGTAGTCAAAGTGGTTTAAGAGATTTCAGAAGGTAAATAATAAAGTGAATTGATGAGTGTAGTATAATTCAAAGTGAATACAAAATAAATTATTTAAATAATAAATTTAATGGAGAAATTAGAAGTGGGTTAACCCTAAAATAAGGAAAGTGGGCAAAGTGACCTAGAAGATGTTTTTAAGGAAGCTACTTGGATAGTATAAATAAGAGGCAAGAATCTCTCATTTAAGACACACTTGAGAATATTGAATACCTATAGGTGTTTGAGGTAACCAAAGGATATCTAAGCCTAATTTCTAAGGGAAGGTGAATAAAAGAAGGCCGAAATTCAAGGAAGGATAAATTATTTTGATGATGCTTTCTAAGGTATGTTATTTACATGTCATCTCACCAATTCGCAATAAAAATTTTTCTAGAATTATTCAGATAGTGAAATTTTTATGCCATTGAGGAAACATATACAAGTATATTTGGTAAAAAATTTAGCTTGTGGGTCGTTTCATTTTTGGAGTTACACTCCGTGGAAAATAGGGTTTGTGGCTAGTCCTGAAACTAGTCAAAAACAAATGTTTCGGGTAAAAACGTCATAACTTCTTCATAACAGATCCAAATTCAGTAAGACAAAATGTTTTGGTTAGAGTACAATATGTATTATTCTATGTAATAGTTTTAGATTTATTTAACAAATATTTTGTGTGGGGCACACTCTACAAGGTCGCTCTCTAGAATAAGCCAGAATTCAGAAAGGTATGCCATTTTTGCTATAACTATTTTTTTGAGAAGTTCCAAGTAGTGACACCTGGAGGAATTGCATAAAACACATTGAAGAACATTTTGTATCAGTTTCAGATATTTATTCATTACAGGTACAAAGTTATGATTATTTCAAGTTAGGGTTGTTGAGTAATCCAAAACTAGTCATGTGAGACTAAAGAAAAGTTTGATGTAAATGCTAGTCTCTTGTTTTTTAAAGTTAAGGAAGGTTTGCAGGTATGTGATCATATATACCAGGTCTATTACAGAGTTATAAATCATATTTGGATGATGAAATTGATGAGGGATTTTGGTTGAGGTACAAGTTGGGTACATTGTTGAGACAAGTAGTTGATGAGTTGGCACATACATGAGGTGTATAGTTGATGATATTGGTACATATTGATGAGTAGTTAACACATGATTGGTACATCCTTGGTACATGGTTGGTTTCACTTGTTTATGGTACATGTTGATTACAGGTTGTTTGGTACAGGTTGGTGCATGGTTGATGCACTTGTTTATGGTAAAGGTTGATTATAGGTTGAGGTACAGGTTGATGCATGGTTCAGGTTTATTGTTACAGGTTTACATCGGTATATCTCACAGTGATAGTGTGACAGTGGTTCCATCATTCTACTTCTACTTTAGGGCGGTTGTATGGGGAAAGGACAGGTGGTTGTAGCGACCTTCCAGTTGTATCCGGAGAACATAGGGGGTTGTAGCCTCCTTCTAGTTGTAGCCAGATAATTGGGGAGTTGGATATTCCCTCAGGTTGTAGCCTGAGAAACTAGGGGGTTGGAGTCTCCTTCCATTTGCAACTAGAAAATAAAGGAATTGGGTGCTTCCAATGAATATAATTCTTCAAGACATATAATAAAAAACATTCTGTGGTTTTATCCCGATTTGGGTTTCCACGTAAAACACTGGTGTACTTTGTATGTGTGTGATTGTTCATTTCTTATTGCTCATTATTGGATAATAATTCTACATTGATATAACACTTGTATTATTTGAAGAAAAAGGATTATAATTACGTTATTATTGTTTCACCCCCCCTCTTAGTAATCCAACAATTGATATCAGAGCAGGTTCCTTCAGAAATTAATTTAACCACTTAAAGGTAGATCATGGAGAGTACCAACTTGTATAAAAATGGAATACCACAGTTTGATGGACATAAGTATGCTTTTTGGAGCATAAGGATGAAGACATATATACACGCACAAGGATTTCAAGTTTGGCAATCAATTGTAGATGGATACACAACACCAGCAGTTCCACCAACAAATGACAAAGCAGTGAAACTTAGTGAGAATAATTCCAAAGCCAAAAATGCACTTTTGAATGGTCTTAGTGATACGGTATTCACCAAAGTTGCACATTGTAAATCCGCTAAATATATTTGGGACAAGCTTCAAAATATTTATGAAGTAGATACAAAAGTCAAAGCAACAAAGCTTCAAACTTACAGAGGTCAGTTCAAACAACTAAAAATGAAGGAAGATGAGAATATTGCGGCCTACTTCTTACGAGTCGATGAAACAATGAATGCAATCATAGGATTGGGAGAAGAAATCGAAGAATCTGTAATTGTTCAAAAGGTACTAAGATCTCTTCCTATGATATTTAACCCTAAGATATCAGCACTAGAATAAAGATCAAATCTAAACTCAATAAGCATGGATGAACTGCATGGAATATTCACAGCATATGAAATGAGAACTGAATAGGAAAATCCATATGTAAAAGAAGTAGCCTTCAAAGCATCCAAAATATCAAAGCAAAATAAAAAGGAACAAGAAGAATATAACAACAACAGTGATGTCTCGGAAGATGATGAAGAAGTGGCCAACTTCATCAAAAGACTGAACTAGGGAACCGACGGTAGGCATAGAGGTAAGCTTCCTTTAATTTGTTTTAATTGTGATGGTATTGGTCATTTTGCTAACAAATGTCCTCATAAGAAAAAGAGAAATGATGAAGGTTACTCAAAAGGCAAACACACATGTAAAGGAAAAAGAACTACAAATAAAGTTTTTATGAAAAGCTTATGCACCAAAGAAGACATCTCATCATCAGATAAAGATGAAGTTAGTGACAGTGAGACAGGAAGAGTTCTATTCATGGCAGTAAAATCCTCTGACAAAGAAGACTCTGAAGAAGAATATGAAGAAGTCGAAGAAGAATATGAAGAAGTCGAAGAAGAAATTGAAGAAGTAGAAGTTGACTATCGAGAAGAATTAATGTGTGCCATAGAATTTATCAAAAGAGAAAAGAAGAAAAACAAGAAACTACAAGCAAAACTAGACAAGAAAAATGATACTCGAGAACTAGAACAAATGATCACAAAATTTAAGGCTCAAATAGAAGAAGATAAAAGAATTGATGAAGCACTCAAAGAAAAGCTAGAAGAAAAGGATGGGATCATTGGAAACTTGGAAGCAGAGATTGTCACACTAAGAAAGGATATTCAAAAGAAAAATATGCAGAATATCTGAAAATTTCTGGATGACATTATCAGTAATAAAAAATCTCATCTTGACAAGTCCAGACTTGGATACAATCAGACAGAAAAGGAATCAAGCTACAAAACAATAGAGCAAGAAACATATCCAAAAGTTATGCAGAAACAATCAAAGGGGATAGGAAGATATACAAGGAATATTACAGAGACACTCCTCCATCAAGAAGATTCAGATTTCATAATCAACAATAGAAGGATAGGCTTCAAGAAAAAGAAGGATTCATAAGAGCACCTCCTTTCAGAAGATCTTCAACTCCCAGGTATCAAACTATATTTTTTGGTTTATGTTATGCATGTAATAATTTTGGACATAAAGCTTTGAATTGCAGAGCTAACAACATGAACAATAACAACTTTGAGAGTCATACACAAAGAGGTTATTCAAGAAGATCTAGTGAAACATGGAGAAACAGTTACAACAGGTTTGAATCTTTGAGCACTGAAGTGGAATGTTACAAATGTAACAATTTTGGACATGTGGCCAAATATTGCAGTATGACAATCCTTCCTAAAGAACCTCAACATAATAACAATAGTCACAGACAGGAACCTCAAAAAACGACATGGATAAGAAAGCAAGATCAGTATAGAAATGAAGAATGCACAATTGCTCTAACAACTAAGCAGAAGAAACGCAGTTGGTATTTTGACAGTGGATGTTCAAAACACATGACAGGTGATAGAGATAAGTTTCTTACATTACAAAAGGAAAGAGATGGATCAGTCTCCTTCGGACATGATGATTCAACCAAAATCATTGGAAAAGGAACAGTTCGAATTGGGAATAAGAATGAAAATGCATAAAATTTTCTACTAGTAGAAGATATGAAACATAATATTCTAAGTGTGAGTCAAATGTGTGACCAAGTTCATAAAGTTACTTTTGATTCACAAAAGTGTGAGATAAGAAAAGAAGGTTTAGGGAAATTGGTCACTATAGTTGCAAGAACTTCAAGCAACATATATGTGTTAAGTGAAATTGGAAATGAAAAGTGTTTTCTAGGAAAGGAAGATGAAAGTTGGCTATGGCACAGAAGAATGGGGCACATACATTTTGATAACCTTGTCAAAGTCAGCAAAAGAGAAGCAGTCAGAGAAATGCCCCAGATCATGAAACCAACCAACACTTTATGCAAGCATTGTCAACAAGGAAACCAAACAAAGACCAGGTTTAAATCAAAAGAATATTCAATGACAAGACCAAATTGTGCATACTGATCTCGTTGGACCAACTAAAACAAAGGGCTTAAAAGGTGAGAAATACTTCATGTTATTAGTTGATGATTATACAAGAATGACTGCAGTTTTCTTTCTCAAGAATAAGTCAAAAGATTTTGAAAACTTCAAGATCTACAAGAAAATGGTTGAAAATGAAATGGATTCAAAAATCAAATGCTTGAGATCTGATAATGGAGGAGAGTTCACCTTAAAGGAATTTATGGACTACTACAACAATCATGGAATAAAGAGACAGTTCTTCGTTGCTAGGACACCTCAACAGAATGGAGTTGTTGAAATAAAGAACAAGACAGTACATGAAATGGCTCGAACAATGTTAATGGATTCGAAATTGACAGATATTTTTTTAACACGGGCAGTGCATACAACAGTTCAGATTCAAAACAAAGTAATGCTTAGAAACAACACTAATAAAAATCCTTACGAACTATGGAAAGGAAGACCAACAAATGTAAATCACTTCAGAGTTTTTGGAAGAAAATGTTATATCAAAAGAGAATATGGAGGAATGGGAAAGTTTAACTCTCGTGTTGACAAAGGAGTACTTTTTGGTTACTCAAGTACAAGGAAAGCATACAAGTGTTACAATATAAGATTGAACAAAGTTGTGGAAAGCATCAATGTAACAATTGATGAAACAGACATACCAAAATCAAAGGAAGAAAATGAATCAATGAAACAACCCTTAGAACAAGAAGCAGAAGATGAAAAAGAAGTAGAAGAGGAAGATGAAGAGAATCCAACAGAAGAAGAAGAGAAAGTTCAGCAAGTGTCTCCAAAGACACCCAGTAAACGAGTACAGAAGAATCATCCTTCAGATCAGATTATCGGAAACAAAGATGTAGGAGTTGAGACTAGAAGAAGAATTCGTTCACTAGAACAAAAACACCTAGCACTCTTATCTACAATTGAACCAGACTGTTTTGAAGAAGCCATCAAGGATGAATCTTGGAATAAGGCCATGGATGAAGAATTGGATCAAATAGAGAAAAATGATACTTGGGAACTAGTTCCAAGACCAAAGAATAAGAATGTGATCGGCACAAAGTGGGTCTTCAGGAATAAATTGAATGAAGATGGACAAGTTACAAGGAACAAATATAGATTGGTATGTAAAGGATATGCATAGGTTGAAGGAATCGACTTTGAAGGGACATTTTCCCCAGTTGCCAGAATGGAAGCAATCTATTTGCTTTTAGTTTATGCATGCTCCAAAAATATTAAAATGTATCAAATGGACGTAAAATCATCTTTTCTGAATGGGGAACTTGAAGAAGAAGTCTACATTGAACAACCAAAAGGATTTCAATTGTCAGAAAACGCAGATTATGTGTGTAAATTAAAGAAGGCCTTGTATGGTCTAAAATAGGCTCCTAGAGAATGGTACTCTAGACTGGATAAGTTTCTACAATAGGCAGGGTTCAGAAAAGGAAGTGCAGACAACAACCTATACATCAAGGTAAGTCAAGGTAATATTTTATTAATTGAAGTTTATGTTGATGATATTACTTTTGGAAGTGATGATGAAAGGTTAATCCAGAAATTTGCAAAAGATATGCAGAATGAATTTGAAATGTCGTTACTTGGAGAACTATCCTTCTTTTTGGGACTTAAGATATGCCAAAGCAACCAAACAATTTTTATTTCTCAAACCAAGTATGTCAGAGAAATTCTAAAAAGGTTCGGTATGGAAGATTGCAAACCAGTTATCACTCCCATGCAAACTAGTTGCAAGTTGAGCAAAGATGATGATTCAAAGTCTACAGATCAGAGGCAATATAGGTCAATGATTGGCATCCTACTATATGTGACAACATATAGACCAGATGTAATGCAGGAAGTTGGACAGGTGGCACGATTTCAAGCCACACCAAAGGAATCACATGTACTAGCAGTGAAGAGGATTTTCAGATATCTCAATGGAACAAAAGAGTTTGGATTATGGTATCAAAAAGGAAAGGATCTATCACTTATTGCCTACACAGATGCAGATTGGGCAGGTTGTATTGATGACTGATGAAGCACCAGTGGAACAACATTATACTTGGGTGAGTTCTTAGTATCATGGATAAGCAAGAAACAATCATCAATATCCTTATCTACAGTCGAGGTAGAGTACATTGTAGCAACATCATGTTGTACACAGGTTCTTTGTATGAAACAAACTCTGACAGATATACAGGTTGAGTATGATGAGCCCATTCCAATCTATTGTGATAATACAAGAGCCATAAGTATCTCAAAGAATCTGGTGATGCACTCCAAAACGAAGCACATTCCAATCAAGTATCACTTTTTATGGGAACAAGTTGCAGAAAAGAACATCAGAGTTGAGTATGTGGGCACAAAAGAACAAGTGGCAGACATCTTTACAAAACCACTTCCACAGGAAGCCTTTGAGTATCTTCACTAGAGACTCGGAGTTATTTATACTCCAAAATTAATGTTTTTGAATGCTTATCTTATATGTCTTATATGTACACGAGGAAGCACCATAAGAAGACAGTTCAGTTAGGGGGAGAAACCTCAGATGGAAAGATACCTTCGCCATTGATGACAAAGGGGGAGACATTTATCAGATGCAGAGGACAGAGGAATGGTTCCAGGGGGAGCATGAGTGATATGATTTCACTATTGCATCAGAGTGTTGCCATCAATGCCAAAGGGGGAGATTGTTGATTAAGGTTGGTTGTCATTGATGTCAACCCTTGAAGAAAGCCCCATAGTACAAAGGTTGGATAATGGACCCAACATTTTTTTATGTAAATATGACTTGTTATTGTCTTGTCATGGTTGATAATAAGTAGAAATGGATGAACTCCAAAGTGGTCCCCTTATGATGAAAGCCCTCATGGGAAGACGCTTTGTGGATTGAGTTATCCTAGAAGTATGGTTAGAGAACCCATGCTTATTTGTGGAATAATGAGATGAAGGTCAATGAATTTGTCATTGAAACTATCCTATATGGATAGTTATTTTCATGCCATTTCCAGTGGTATGTGGAACGTCACATAAATCCTCACGGTTAGAGAGTTATGACCATGAGAAGTTGGAGAACCTGGGTTTGGGTAATGGACCCAAGTTTGTTTGATGGATAATGGTATTAGTTTTGAAATATTTGTAGGTAATACTATTCTATATGGATGGTAAATTTCATTCCATTTCTGGTGGTATGTGGAATGTACTCCTCACGGTTTGAGAGTTATGGCCTTACGAAGTTGGAGGACCCTCTTATGTCATCTAGAAGCCCCAAAAGGTCAAAGCAATCAAAGTGGATTAAGAGATTTTAGAAGGTAAATAATAAAGTGAATTGATGAGTGTAATATAATTCAAAGTGAATACAAAATAAATTATTTAAATAATAAATTTAATGGATAGATTAGAAGTGGGTTAACCCTAAAATAAGGAAAGTGGGCAAAGTGACCTAGAAGATGTTTTTAAGGAAGCTACTTGGAGAGTGAAAATAAGAGGCAAGGCTCTCTCATTTAAGAAACACTTGAGAGTATTGAATACTTATAGGTGTCTGAGGTAACCAAAGGATATCTAAGCCGAATTTCTGAAGGAAGGTGAAGAAAAGAAGGCCGGAATTCAAGGAAGGATAAATATTTTTGATGATGCTTTCTAAGGTATGTTATTTACAGGTCATCTCACCATTTTTGCAATAACTTTTTTTCTAGAATTATTCAGACCATGAAATTACTATGCCATTGAGGAAACATATCCAAGTATCTGTGGTAAAAAATTCATCATGTGGATTGTTGTATTTTTTAAGTTACACTCCGTGGAAAATAGGGTTTGTGGCTAGTCCTGAAAGTAGTCAAAAACATGTGTTTCGGGTAAAAACGTCATAACTTATTCATAACAGATACAAATTTAGTAAGACCAAATGTGTTGGTTAGAGTATAGTATGTATTATTCTTTGTAACATTTTCAAATCGATTCAACAAATATTCCGTGCGGGGCACGCTCTACAAGGTCTCTCTCTAGAATAAGCCATAATTCATAAAGGTATGTGATTTTTGCTATAACTACTATTTTGAGAAGTTCCAAGTAGTGGAACTTGGATGAATTGCATAAAACACACTGAAGAACATTGTGTATCAGTTTTAGATATTTATTCATTACAGGTACAAAGTTATGATTATTTCAAGTTAGGGTTGTTGACTAATCCAAAACTAGTCATGTGAGACTAAATAAAAGTTTGATGTAAATGCCAGTCTCTTGTTGTTTAAAGTTAAGGAAGGTTTGCAGGTATGTGATCATATACACTAGATCTATTACATAGTTATAAATCATATTTGGATGATGAAATTGATGAGGGCTTTTTGTTGAGGTATAAGTTGGGTACATGGTTGAGACAAATAGTTGATGAGTTGGCACATACATGAGGTGTATAGTTGATGTTGTTGGTACATATTGATGAGTCATAGTTTGTGAGTAGTTGACACATGATTGGTACATACTTGGTATATGGTTGGTTGCACTTGTTTATGGTACAAGTTGATTACAGGTTGTTTGGTACAAGTTGGTGCATGGTTGATGCACTTGTTTATGGTACATGTTAATTACAGGTTGAGGTACATGTTGATGCATGGTTGATGCATGGTTCAGGTTTATTGGTACATGTTTATAGCAGTATATCTCACAGTGATAGTGTGACAGTGGTTACATCATTCTACTTTTACTTCAAGGTGGTTGGATGGGGCAAGGAAAGGTGGTTTTAGCCACCTTTCGGTTGTAGCCAGAGAACATAGGGGGCTGTAACCTCCTTCTAGTTGTAGCCAGAGAATTGGGGAGTTGGAGCTTCCCTCCGGTTGTAGCCTGAGAAACTAGGGGGTTGGATCCTCCTTCCAGTTGCAGTTGGAAAACAAAGGAAGTTGGTGCTTCCAATGAATGTAATTCTTCAAGACATATAAGAAAAAATATTTCGTGGTTTTCTCCCGATTTGGGTTTCCACGTAAAAAATTGGTGTACTATGTATGTGTGTGATCGTTCATTTCTTATTGCTCATTATTGGATACTAATTATACATTGATATAAAACTTGGATTATTTGAAGGAAAAATATTATAATTATGCTATTACCGATTCACCCCCCCCTCTCAGTAATCCAACAATTTTCAAGACACATGTTAAATCACTTAGCTAATTTAGTCATATGTTATGTCAAATCAACATGAAAAACAAGTGTTGGAATCTACTCAATAAAATATGAAATTCCACAATATTTGGACCATTGGAAACTTCATATATATACAAGAGATGAAGTACAAGTACATACCACAATTTTATCACAAAACTAATACAAGTCAATCTCTCCAAACCCTAGCTAAGGAAACCATAGAAAACCATAGCCACCTAATCTATCTACGTATGAATCACTCCTAACTAAAGTTTATCACTCCACCCAAGATCCTCAACAAGCTAGCATCATGATTGGCAAGTCCTCTTTGACACCAACACTTGTATCATATAAGTGTACAAGACATCTCCTTCTCTTCTACTCCAAAATAAGCATAACAAGTAGCATTATGGTTTCCAAATGCCACAAAACCCTTGTTTTCTTCTCTCACAAGGGATACAAGATGACATGCTTATTTTACCTTTCCAGGGTTTATCACAAGCCTTAGCTTCTCTTCCTCCTTAGGGTAAAACCCTAGCCCTAGATTTCCCTTGAAATTACTACAAGAACATAACACTCCAATACAAAGAGAGATAATACAATAAAGAATACTACAAGAGAGAGATGTTAGTGCAATCCACTCACATCTCTAATACAATTTTCTGATGAAAGAATGAATGAAAGGACTCTCTCCTCCCTCTATTTATATGAGAGGTGAGGGAGGTCAATAATACAAAGTTGACCCATCCCACTACAAACAACCTAACTACAAAAATATAATCCCACAAGTGAATTAATCCAACTCTAGGTGACACATGTCAAGATCCAAGGCATGTATTTCCAACAATAAAGGCTCCAAGTCTAAACGCTCCACAAATGTGTCCAAAGCTCCTCCTCCATAGGAATCCTAATGCTCCAACACACCTCCTAGGCCATGTTTTCCTTTGATTCCACCCTACCTACATGATCACTCCTCAACCCAAGCATCCTAAAGTCAAGTACAAGCCTCCAATGAAGCAACTAAGTGTGCCATGCCATCTAGGGCTCAATGCCTTCCTCCAGGATGCATGATGATCCTCCTCCAAAGAAATTTGTCCTCCAAGAAATCCACTAACTCTCCATGTGTGAATCACGAATAATGGCATCATGTTGTCTAGGTATCCAATGATCCAAGGATGAATGCCATACAACCCTACATACACAGTCTCACAATCAATGGGAAAGCCACTTTCTATGTTTATGTCCATCAAAACACCTAGGTTTTATTCACCTACTAGGTTGACAAAATTCATTTACTGGATTTGGATGACATAGATGTACACATGCGAAAAAACGCACGTGGTGTCCATGCATTGTAATGAACATAATCATATTTTGTAGTTAATTATTGTTTCAAAGATATACTTACCCTACAAAATAGTATAGCATGGAATTCAAATTTCAATCGTTCAAAAAAAGGTGCAGGTAGCCTCTAAACTCTTCTCCTAATTTTTTTATACTTCTTCCCAATCAAATGCATTTGAAATGTTGTAATCACGTTTGAATATGAGCATTAATATCTACTTATTATTGGAATTTATAGATGCCTACTCCATATATATAAAAACCAAGGGTCATCCATACACCATGCACCCCACATCACTTGAAGCACCCTCAGGCATGATGTAAACACTTTCTGAGTAACCTCAAAAGCTAACACTCCCTTCTTATAAGGAAAGTGTTTTCACCAACACAAATATATTTTTCAACTCAACTAAACCTTCCATATACAAATGTGAAGTTGTTGTAGTCTCATAATCAACCATTAGATCCTAGAAAACAATTGTCACCCAACTATCACACTCCTCCATCAAGGTATTTCACCTCACCTCCTCAAAACAATTATTGGGATGAGAAATAGAAGAAGGAAATACAATATGGTTAGTACATCTCCTAAGAGGTATAATATCCCTCACTGAAGATATTGGTGCTCCTATATGCTCTTGTGCATCCTATATTGTCTAGGTAATCTATATTGGCTTCCTATGAGCTAGCATAGAAGGTGAGGGAATACCCATCCCCAATCTCACTATGTCCACACCTAGATCTGATTCTACTCTAACCTTTGAATCAACATTTGGAACAACAACCTCTTACTTCCTTCAACCTCTATAGGATATATTGAATTGAAACCTCAACACCAGTTACGAAATATTGCAAATGATTGCAAGTCCTACTTACGTATATTATGATATAATACTAATAGGTGGGGTCCCTAAGGAGAAAATGCAAAAATTCTATTTTTTTTTCTTTTCCGCAGAATAACATGTTATGCATCCTTTAGTACTGACATTTCAGAGCAATCATTTGATCTCATCTCCTATGCAAATGTTTGAATTTGGAAAAGGTTTACTTGCATTTGAGTATGTTAGCATGAAAAATCATTGACTTGTAGAACTCATGTATTTTCCACATCATATCAAATGGTAGCATTCATGGAGAGTCTTTGAGGAATTTTTTTTTTTGATCCATGACAATGAAAACATGTGTTTTAAAGTTGGAATGTGAAATATATGAACATCTCATATTAAGAAAATGCAAAGATGATGTTTTTTTTTTCTTTTCCTCATAATAACATGCTATGAATCCTTTAGTATTGATATTTCAAAGCAATAATTTGATCTCATCTCATATGAAAATGTTTGAAGTTGAAAAAGGTTTACTTTCATTTGAGTATGGTAGCATGAAAAATCAATGACTTGTAGAAATCATGTCTTTTCTACATCGTATCAAATGGTAGCATTCATGGAGAGTTTATGAGGATTTTTTTTATCCATGAACAATGAAAACATGCGGTTTAAAGTTGGAATGTGAAATATATGAGCATCTCATATCAAGATCATAAAGTATTGGTTCATAAGCTCCATATAAGTTATTAGATCATGACTATACCCTACACAATAGTATGAATAACATACCAAAGTTCCATGGTTTGGGTTATAATGTTTATGGTTCAATATGGTTTGAAAATCCGTTTGACTTGACATATGTATACTATACACCATAGTCTTTATGCAAAAGGAGTCCCATTGGCTTTAGGCATCTTTGCAAGGTGTTAAAAGTTTGGTTTATTATAATCAAAGTATCATATTGTAAGTTACATTTTACATGGAATATGACTAACGCATGACCTATGCTCAGATATGGTACACAATATGTGACTGGTGGATAGTTTATATTTATCATATGGCATAAATTTGGTTGATGTGTATTACATATGACATTGAACATTCACAATGGATATAAGATATGGCTCATTAATACAATGCTTGAACAAAAATATGTGTTAACCCATGAATTGAATAATGGTTATGGTTCAAAGTTGATATATAATCCAAATGGAATATAGACATAAGTGGGTGATTTGGCCATGCATTTAATTTAATAATACATGAGTTTTAGTGCCATAAAACCCACACATATCACTTGGTTCTTGTTAGGTTTTCCTCATTTGCTTGGTGACTTCCAAGAGTATGCTTTGTATTGATTTTTGGCTACATAGGACCCTTGTTCATTGTGCAACTGCATAGCTAGTGCAATTGCTCAGATTCAAGCAAGTTTAAAAACAATTTTGTTGCCATCAAAGGTATGCATATAAACATTTCTAAGAAACAATTTATGTTGCAATTTTTTTTAAATGGATTAGTTGGGCTCTATTTATCTAGTTGCAAGTAAAAGAGCTCCTTTCCTATATTTTTCATCAAATATCTCAATGCTTGAAGTTTCTTTTACAAAGGGTTTAAAATTTTTTTGGTGTCCAAAATTGTTGTGGGTGTGACATTTTGATACCAAATGTTATCATTACTCCATCATATCACTTTCCATACTCATTTTATCACTCTTGAAGAGTTTCACTACCAATTGTTTTTTAGTAGCAGGTCAACGAAAAATGGTTGAGACCCATATTCTAGATTGTTAAGTGCGACCCGAATTCTATTTCATAATTTATTTTAAAAATATGAAAATTGTATTATATTGAATCTGGATTATATTGGTGTTTTCCTCAACTCATATTGGTCATTCTCAGTCCTCATGTGTTTTTCTATTTTGAAAAATTATGACCAACAACAACCTTATTCCTACAATCATGGTTAGAAGGAATTACACATTATCAATATGGTCATTTAAAAGAGAAAATAAACTTTTCAGATCTGGTCAAAACTTCACTGTGTATTTGTGTGATTTGGAATCTATTTGAGACTTACCTCATAGTCTTCACTATATAACAATATACCTTGTTCATTATATTTTCTAACAACCCACAGTTTGAAAATAGTGTGTTTGCATATATTTTGACATGTATCGGAGGATGGGCAATGAACACCGATCAATAATACTTAACAATGGATGCTTGTAGATGACATAAGAAATAGCATGAATGTAATACATGGAATTTCTCAAATTTCCAATCATTAAAATGAATTTTTGCATGTTGTAGGCATTGCTATACCTACTGAGCATATTTTTGACCATATATATCAAAGGGATATAATGGAAGTAAACAGTTGAGCCAAAAATGGTTTTTACATGAAATTTTATATATTAACCCCTCATTTAAATCACTTTTCATAAGTTATATTCCTGACATCATTCATCCCAACCATTCATATTTTTCACTTCCATATATTTGTCATATTTTTCTTGTCCATGTTTCCAAATGCATTGAATTGTTCACATACAAGAGGCATTGAGATAATTATCAACAAAAGGAATTCCTTGTGAAGAATATGAGTTTGGGTTTCCTTCCTGTTTTTTACATTTTTCCTTTCATTTTCCCCCTTTTACTTAATTTTCTATGCTATTAGATAGAGCCTTACTAAACCATATTTAACAAAATTTTGCAATAAATGATTATCTTATTGTGAGATGTTTAAAGGGAAATGTTCTTAGATAAAGGCAGAAGGGAAAACAACAAAGGTAACCGAAGAGGAAGGATATAAGAGACCAACTATGTTTTGGCAACAAGAAAGGCACAAGTGTTTGATGACATGGAATATATTTTAATAAATGTTGTTTTCAGTTTATTTTTGATGTCATATATTTTCATTTACTAATTATTATGGGAGTTCCAAGATGAAATCAACAAGCAGTGGTAGGATAAGTATGAATGATGTGCATCTAGAAGTAGCACAACTGGAATAAAAGAAGTCTCAATATGAAGACTTCATTAGAGAAAGGGGATAATTCTTTAAGAAGAAATTTCCCAAATTATTTTGATTTTGTCGGAATTGATACTTAACAATGACACTTTTTTCTTTTTGGACAGATGGTAGAATCATGGTATTTAGTTTTGGAACTTAAAATATCATGTTATATTTTGGGAGATACAAGTGGCATATGTCATGATGTTTTGAATGCATGTTTATAGCATATCTTATGATGTTGATTTTTGATATTTTATTATATTGGGGAGCAACAAGGAAAAATTTAAAACAAAAATTGAAAATAAAGGATGCATACAAAAGGGGGGCCCACATATTAATTATTATATATGAATTTATTGTTTATCTTTATCATAAATAAACTTGTCCTATTATTAACTAAAGTTATTTAACTTTAGTAACTAAAAGTAGTTGAACTACTTGGAAACTACCTTTTGGAGAAAAAAAGAAAGGAAGGACAAGGAAATCATGAGAAATTAGAGAAAAGATACCTTTGATAAGGTTTGCTCTTGTTTCAAGTGAGATTTATGATATTCATTCTATCATTTTCTGAGTTCTATGAGAGTTAAATCCTCTTGTTGACAACATGATTACTCTAAAGATGGAAAAGAAGAAAGGAATGTGAAACATATAATTTTGACATGCTTCAGCAGGCCATTCATTTGTCTTAGCAATCTGTTTAGTTTGATTAGAATTTATGAATTCATTTTCATTTTTGATTAAGATTATTTTGCAGAGTCAAGACTTGGTGTGCTTGTAGCTTGGATTGATCTGGTTTATTTTATTCTTGGTCTTTTCTTTTAGACACTAGTTGTCTTTGTATGATTGTAAGGCACCCGACCCCCTAATCCTTACTTAGGTTGATGGGGTGTTAAAATTTCCTCTTTTCCTACTCAATTCATTTATCTCAATGAATCCCATAGATGGAATCTACTCATCAAGATATTTTCAATGATTGTAAGCACGCCCAGTTCTGATCTCGAAATAAAAAATTACAACCTCTCAAATTTTGCAGGCCTTCATTATCAAATCCACCATGTTTCCACATGGTTCTCCACCATTCATTCCCTCCTACGTGGCACTGACGTGGAACTTTCTACCTGGATCATTGGGCCCTTTAAATCAATGGCCCCAATCCCTCGGACCAACCTTCTTTGTCAGGGTTCTTCTTCCATGGAGTTATCGATCAACCCAACTTATCAAATTCTGGCGATGAACCTCTAACAGTTTCACTTCCTAGATCGATGGCCCATATCTCACCTCCATCCCCTTTAATGGATCAACTACTTTCGTTTCTTCTTGGGTTTCCCTGTCATTGTTGGCCTTCCTCTCTTATCCTCTCTCCAGACCTTCGTCGACCCTCCACCAACATATGGTTGATATTTCTCAATCTATAGATCCAACAACATTATTTTAAGGAGATGACCTAAGGGCCATTTCACCCAACTAGGACCACACTCGATCTGTCGGCCAATCAACTAATTCCAAGATTCATCCCGCGGGACACGCTAGCTTCCACGTTGGCATCCCTCATCAGCATGATGCCTCCATGACATCACTCACCCTTTTTCCTTGCTTAGCCAGGGTCCACGAAGATCTATGGTTAAAATTTAGTCTCGCCATGATCGACGATTCTCGTTCTTCCCCCACTCCTTCATCATCATCGACACACCCTTTCTGTCGGCACACCCAGGAAATTCCTATCCTAAAACACTCCAATGATGATTTTTTCGTCGGGGAAATCTCTCTTGCTCTCTCTCTCGACCTCCAATCACCCTCCTTCGACGAATGACTAGGATCTAAAAGCATCAATCTATGACGGTCTAATTTGAAATCAAAGACCCAAGGACCTCTTGGCCTTATGGGACCACTCCAATCTCTCTAACCACTCAATAAGTGACACCTATCACCCCAGGGAACATGTTGGCTGCCACATTGGCGTGCCACGTCAACATCATGATGTCATCACCTCTTTGATCACTTAACTGGGACTTAAGACAATCCACGGCTAAGATTGAATCTCGCCACTATGCCAATCAATGGTTCTCGTTAAATCTTGAGTCTTCATCATCGTCGGCTCCTTGGGCCTTCACTCAACTTTACCTATTGGCTACTCCCAATGACGATTCTTTCCCCAATGAGGGGCTAAGATCTCTTGGCCTGAAAATATGACAACCATGGTTTAAAGTGAATACCTAAGGCCCCTCATGCCCAAATAGGCCCATTCTCATCCTGTTGACCAATTAATTTTCAACATGCGACACCCCGTGGGACACACTAACTGCCATGTTGACATTCTTATCATTGTGGTGTCACTTTCCTTCTCATTACTCACCAAGGAAATCTGGTGGGACCCACGATGAATTGACGACTAATATTTCATCTCTCCTACTTGTCCATCAATGGTTGTCACATGAACTAGAAGTCTTCATCATCGTTAGGGATCCTTGCTCCAACGCTTGGTCACATCCATGACTCCACCTTCTGACGAGCGATTCTGATCTTCCATTGCAACGATATAACAACTGTTGATGGCTCTAGGTCTTCTTCATCGTCGAACCCTTTTTTCTACTTCACAGCTTGAAATTTCGATGACCTTATCCATCGACGTAAGGCTAAGATCCAGTTGCCATACCCAATCGATGACTGTGAATTTTACCAACTTGATTGCAAGGTTTTTATTCGATTAATAGTCTGATTTAGCACTTACCTTCTCAGGGAATTCTTCTAAGTTCTTTCTAAGGCTTACCAGGCCCTCTTGTCTCTCACCTCACTCAAAGCATTCGCTAGGGTATTCCCTCTTTGTTACTTGGGTGGAGATTTATGTCCTGTAAGTTGTCCATACCAAGACAAAGAATTCCACAAGAAAATTGGGGCTCTCTAAACTTCACAGAGCCCTCCCTTAGGAACTGTGGTATTCTAGTGCCTATCTCAAGGTACCTCTACCCCTTCCTTTTAGTAAGGATTTAGATCCTACGACCATTCAAGGACTTAAAATCCTTTCTATCTCTGAGTCTAGAAGATATATCAATCTTAACATCCTTATTTGGCCTCCATCGAGCTACTATTTGGATAAGGTATCATTCCTTCGAGGAGGAATGTTATAACACTTCCTTCCTCTCAGACCCCTCATTTGTCTATTAATTTATATACTTGGTTATCTTTTCACAGGTGTCATACTGCAATCATTATTACCCCACTGCACACATGAGATGCACAATCATACAATCATAACCAAGATTACATTCATAGGAGGGAACCGTTTGTGCAATTTCCCTTTTTCTTCAAGTTCAATAACTTGCCAAAGAAGTAAATGTTAACACCATTAACTAGGAATAAAAAGTTTTACATCACAACCATAGACATAATTCACTAGGTTTTAATTGGATTAAGCAAAGTATACAAATATTTATTTGTTTTACAATTCATAGCTAGCCAACTGACTATGTGTGTTCACATTTCTACCCAACCATAGGCTCTGTGTGATCAGTCACTTTGGCAGCAATCCACTCCCATGCTGAGCCATGATACCACCAAGTAATATCACTCAGGTCATAATGAGATTGGTAAACGAGGGTCACTTTACTTTACACGCTATTGGTTAGGATTTCATCACACCCACCTAGCCCAGGCCTCTTCGAGGTTTATCATATGCCCTCCCAACATAAACCTCGTGGCCTTTTTAACTCAGGTTGGGATCTTGGATTTTTAGGCCAGCCTCTACAACTATGCCTCAAATATTTTCCTATTGTTGTCTCTCACAACCTTCCTCTTCCTATAGGTATTTTTATTTCTATAGGTCTTTCTCTTAGACCCGAAACTCAGAGCTCGTCTATTCCCAAGATTTGAACTCCCTCTCTAGTTCTTCCTTGACTAGAACCATTCTCTTTGTTCTCTTTATTCTGCTCACATTCCTTCCTTCTTGATATCTCTATGTGTCCTCTCTCTTGCACGCACTTGTACCTTCTCTTCCACGCTCTCCCCCCCAGGAAGGTTCTCGATCTCTCTTCTTTATTTTGTCAGAAGGATCCGCAAATTCAACATGGTTCATCTTGGAAATTGTGACTTGGTAAAAAATGGTACCCATGACTGATAGTTTATGTTTTCCTAGCTAGGTCTTCCCATAATTCCGTTCATTGAGGTGGTTGGTTGTTCAAATATCATCCCCTCTTTCATTAAATGTTTCTTTTCAATTGCAAGATAGAGGAATGTTGATTGTTTCCTCTGCATCACTCATCAAGGTGGTTTGGGTTCTTTACACGTAATCCCCTTTCCTACCCCCTCACTAATCCCTCTCGTCATATCATGAACAATACTTTTAAGGCTTCACCCCACAGTCAGTTGGTTGGAATTTTCCATTTTAATATTAATACAATTACAATGTTTATATGCCATGGCATGGAAATCATTAAACATGATTAATTACATGCTGGGGAAAACAGGGGTATTACAATGATGTTAAATACCATCCTAGAATTCTAAGTTTGATTCTAGTCAAAATCCTCGCAGGGATTTGTACAGAAGAACTTGGTTGTAACTCAGAAAAGTTATCAATAAATGTAATTTCTAGTTTCTTCCCAATTTGAGACTTGTGGTTTGGTAATTTTTAGATGTATATATTCTTGTATTTATTCATTTAAAACCTTCATTTATAAACACTTTGAACTTTTTAATTTTATTTCAGCAAAGCACACAATTTGATAATAACATTAGGTCTAAGAACATATTTCTTGAGGGATAATTGATAATTTTGAACAAGTTATAAACCCAAGGTAACATTCATGCCTATCTCATCTAGCCTAATGAGATTTGAAAATGCTTCAGTGAGGACTTTCCATTCCTTACCTCAATAGGATACCCTTATGAACTAGAGGACCTCATCCTCCTTAAACTTTACATATTCACTTACCATAGTATTTCGTTGTGATGGAATGTAGATTTTGTAAGTTGTAGAAGTCTCACTATACCCAACAAAACAATATACCATCACAAAATCTCAAACCTCCAAAGAATACTACCCACCTATGAATATAAAGGAATAAAACCCTACACCATCAACAACCTACTAAACTCCAACATCCTCCATATCAAATTTACAGGCCAAAAACTTTATTTTACATCATGAGTTGTTCAATATGTCCCACAAAATACTTACATATCCATACAAGACGAAAACAAATGAATAAAATATATAAAAATCACAAAGACAGATAAATGCACAAATCCCATGCCAAACTCCAACATCCTCTATATTAATTTCACAGGACAAAAAATTCATGCATCACATCATGAGTTTTTCAAGATTTCCTACAAAATAATTACATCTCCATACAAGGCCAAGAAAAATAAATCAAATTTATAAAATCACAAAGACAAATAATTGCACAAATCCCATCCATCATGAAATACCAGGTCTGTGGTACAAGCAACAACCCATGCAAGGATTTCAACAACCTATAATCATGTGTATCTTTCCCATGCACCTAAAAACCTTTGGTCACTGGAGAAATAGCGTCAACAAGGTCACATCCCTCTTTCTAAGAGAATCCTGAAGCAAGAGTAACATTAAGGTCAACTCCCTCCCTAAGAAAATCCAACAACTTTGTACCCATACTCTACACACTTCCATTAGCTACAAGCCTAGAATTAAGTGTTGATTTTCAATAATCTAGGTCAAGCATGAAGTTCATTCCATTTTATCATTTAGCTTAACCATAGACAATAATGTTGCAACAACCAAGATCACAAGATGAAACACCATGCACAAGAACACAAGAAGTATCCTGGGAAACCCTTCTCAAAAAGGGAAGAAAACCCAGCCAAATTATTTGTTATATTCTTCAAGAGAAAGACCTTCACCACCAAGAAAGACCTAGCACACAAGAGGGTTCTCAAACCCTGGAAAACTAGCGCCCAAGAGAGGTGCGCACCTTTTCCCAAGTAGATGTACTTGCTGAAATTTCCAAACTCACCAGAAACATATAATTCCACAAAGGGGAATTTCCCTTTACTTATATTAGACTTATCCTATCAACTGAAGTGTCTATTGGCTCAACATGGTTGACCTCTCTAAGTCATATAATAATAATAATAATAATAATTATTATTATTATAATTAATATTATCCATACTAATTATCTTTTATATTTATTATTAATCACATTGAGGTAGGGCCGACCTGTACCCTTTACATTACAATTAGGGTTACAGCAGGTCTAACTCTTGAACAATATATAGAAAATGATCTGATACACACACTAGTGCTCATCCACTAGGGGCACATCCATAGGGATGTCATATCTTTGGCTCACTGCATTACACAGAAGAACCAGATCTACACACGTTCACCTGTGGTCTTCCACATGCACGTCCACTCTACAGATATTCTTTCCCACTGCTTCACACAGGAGAATCATTTGGAGTTTTCTTGTCAACTCTTCTTCTCAAAGGAGGCTAACACATCATCTTCATTTATGTTCACATGACGATGCACCCATCACTTTGGGATTTCACACGTTCACCTTGTGCTCAGCCACAGGCACATCCAACTCAACAGACCGCCTTTCCCACTGGATAATCATATGGAGTTCTTCTCAACTCTCTGAATGGAGGAGGTCATCTCTATGTTCCTAGCTCTGTCTCAGGCAGGAACCACGTACCCTTATTAGGGGATTTCTCTCAGGTTTGTAAGCTGAGAGAAAGACTTACATAGTTGCAATGATCCACACCTCACAGGTTTGTAAGCTAGATAATGTCTCACATAGCTGCATTCATCAAAACTCCCTCTCATCTAGGGAGGCATTCTTTATCATGCCAAGTCTCACACAAATGTATTTTGAATTTTGTCTTGGCTGGAGTTATCGACACTCCCTCTCAACTAGGGATCCATTCTTCACGAAGTTAATTTGGTGAAGATATCTGCAATCTAGTCATGTGTAGGAAGGTACCGCATGTGTACGATTTTCCTCTGCATCATATCTTTGAAATAAGGACATTTCATCTCATTGTATTTCGATCCATTAGGAAACATTGGGTTCTTAAGGAGCTTTACTCACGTCTCTTGGTTATCATCATAGGATCCATATCATGGTCAAGTAAATCTGTTAGAAGCTTGTGAAGCCACATTGCTTCACACACACGATGCTTATATACTCTGCCTTTGTGGTACTCAAGGCCACTGAGTTTTGTTTCCTGCTGCATCAGGAAACCATGACAAACTTCACGGTAGAACATCAACTAGATGTGTTCTTCTGGTCCACCATACTTTTTGCTCAATCTGAATCGACATATCCTGCAAACTCAAGTTGACACTGGAGGCATATCTCAGGCCATATCCAACTGTGCCTCGTATATATTTCAATACATGTTTTGTTGTTGTCTAGTGAGTCTGTCTTGGTTTCATGAAATTACTAGGAACATTCACTGCATGGCATGAATCAAGTTTGGTGTTAACCAGATACATCGGTGATATAATCAGATGTGGATCAGTCTCATCTGAATAATCATCAATCTTCTTATTTAAATCCATCACGATGGATTTTTCATTTTGTCATACTGAACTTCTTTAATATTTTCACTGTATATTTTCCTTGATTCGAGAAAATCTCATCGGTCCTCTGTCATACTTCTTGTCCCAAGAAGTAGTGCATCATACTCAGATTCTTCATCTTGAATTCAGAAGTCAAGGATTACTTTTATCCTTCTAAATGAGTCATCAGGATCAGACTCTCGTCACCAACAATGTAATGAAATAGGTTTGGATCAACAACACTCTTACTGAAATCCAAACTTTATCAATAATCTATCTATCTGATTAAGTTTCCAACTCATGGATGATAGTATGGATGGAAGTGTATGAGGTTCACTAGATCAAGTGTCTCATCATAGACAACTCCCTCTTTTTGTGAGAAACCTATGTCTATAGATCTCGTTTTGTATTACTCGACACTTCCATCAGTTGCATGCTTGATCGTATAGATCCACTTGGAAGTTACCACAGACTTCCCTTTTGGTCCCTGAATAATATCTTATACATCATTCTATACGATATATCAATATTATTCTATTATGGAATCTTTCCATACTTGTTCTCTTTTTGCTTCTCTAAGACCAAGAATCTCAACATCAATGAAGTGGCTCATGACTGAAGGATAGCTTGAAAATCTCTTTTGCTTTCTCGAGATGTGTCGTGAGAGGCTTGTATGTTTCTCTGCCTTTTGTAGAGTGATTCTAGGTAGGACTTTTATGCCCTACTGCAATATCTTTGAACATATCAGTTAGATCAACTGGATCAATTGTATGTCTCCCTCTAAACTACTGAAGGGGGAGAAGGTATTGTTTCACTGTCAATATCCATCTGAGATTCTCTGGTTCTTTGAAAGACTATCTCTTTTTTCAAGGACAACATTTCTTCTTGTTTGAATTTGTCTCTAAACAGAGATGTTGATCTAGAATGTCTTTGAAGATTCATTATATCCTTTCATTCTAAAGGATCTAGCTTGGAATTATTCTCTTTGGGTACATGAAAATACACTGGGCACCCAAATGACCTGAAGTGTTCAATCTCAGGCTTCATTCCGATGAAGACTTCTTCGGGAGTTATGTTTTTTCAAAGTCTTGGTGAAGACTCTTGTTCTGCACATATATTGTGTCATGCATGCTTCTTCCCATGGAATCCTAGAAGGATTCTGATCATGCATTGTAGCACTAGTTGTCTCAATGATGGTTCTATTCTTCCTCTTTCTCAAATAGTTTTGGCTCCCTCTGATTCAAGTGACTCCCTATGAGGGATATGCATCTTATTTTCTTGTTAACCTATCTGGAAAAAGAAAAAATAAAGAACCAACACAGGAATATATCCTAAAGGAGAATAATGAGTACATATCTAGAATCAAAACAATTTAAGGAATGTTGTCACAGCTACAACACCTACTTTTAATGTAGAATTTTTTTAGAAATATAGGTTAGAGGAATGAAAATTAAAAAAATCAAACCTGGAGTCTTCACTTCAAGTGTGTCGTTCCTATGAATGCACTGAGATCCTTCTGGATCCACGACTTCAACAAAAGGATCCTTCGTCCTGCAATTACCCTCATGACAATGATACAAATAATATATACAAGTGCATACATGAGGATGCTGATATGATTTCTCCAATGGCTCTTGGATTATCTATATCCTCTGAGATCTTTATGATGAATATAGTCACGGTTTCATATTTTTTATTTTGAAGCTGGCCTTTCAATGTAAGGGCTTGAGTAAGTGATTTGCTTCCTTGTCTTGACGTCATATTCCTTCCATTCATTTATAGTTGTCTCTTGGTAAACCCTTTTGTATTACCCACAGTAATTCTTCCTCTGAAGTCTTTTCTTCCAAGAAATTTAAGTTGCTTGATCCATCAAAATTATCTTCCATCATAGTTTTTTTTTTTTTGTTCATCATAATTTTAGATTCTTCACAACCCTTTGTCAACTAGGCTAGAAAACCTAACGGTTAGGTCAGGCTAGCAATTTTAGGTTTTATTGGACTTGAAATATAGGAGAACAATGGTGAGCTAAAGAGCTCCTTCAATGAATTTGCAGAAACCCTAATTCTGAAATTTCTGCAGAAATTAGCGAACCCCTAGGGGAAAAAATTCAAAATGCTCGGAATGTCACTTTGAGAGTCTCTGGAGATGCACTAGAGGCGACAGTAATATCCTATGCCAAAATTAGCTGCAACGTTCAAGTGTTTAAGGGATGAAACACCTCATAAAGGAAGGTCGTACAGATTTTCGGGAAACCGTAGGAGGGTCGTATGGTTTTGAAGAAGAGGAGGGATGACTAGTAAAATCTTGTAGCTTGTGCAATGAGTTCTTCAAGACCTATGCTCTGATACCATGTTGATTTTTCAATAATCTAGGTTAAGCATTAATTTCATTCCATTTTATCATTTAACTTAACCATAGACAATAATGTTGCAGCAACCAAGATCAAGAGAAGAAATACTATGCACAAGAACACAAGAAGTATCCCGGGAAACCCTTCTCAACAAGGGAAGAAAACCCATCCAAATCCTTTGCTATATTCTTCAAGAGAAATACCTTCACTACCAAGAAAGACCTAGCACACAAGAGGTTTCTCAAACCCTAGAAGACTAGCACCCAAGAGAGGTGCGCACCTTTTCCCAAGTAGATGTACTTGCTAAAATTCTAAACTCACCAGAAAGATATAATTCCACAATGGGGAATTTCCCTTTACTTATATTAGACTTATCCTATCAACTGAAGTGTCTATTGGCTCAACAGGGTCGACCTCTCTGAGTCATATTATTATTATTATTAGTATCTAGATTAATTAGCTTTTATATTTATTATTAATTACATTGAGGTAGGGCAGACCTGTACCCTTTACATTACAATTAGGGTTACAGGAAGGTCTGACTCTTGAACAATATATAGCAAAGGATCTAATACACCCACTAGTGCTCATCCACTAGGGGCACATCCATAGGGATGTCATATCTCTGGCTCACTGCATTACACAAAAGAACCAGATCTACACACGTTCACCTGTGCTCGTCCACATGCACATCCACTCTACAGATCTTCTTTCCCACTGCCTCACACTGGAGAATCATCTGGAGTTTTCTCATCAACTCCGTTGCTCATAGGAGACTAACACATCATCTTCATTTATGTTCACATGACGATGCACCCAACACTTTGGGATTTCACATGTTCACCTTGTGCTTAGCCATAGGCACATCCAACTCAACAGATCACCTTTCCCACTGGATAATCATCTGGAGTTATTCTCAACTCTCTGAATGGAGGAGTTCATCTCTACATTCCTAGCTCTATCTCAGGAAGGAATCACATACCCTTCTTAGGGGCTTTCTCTTAGGTTTTTAAGCTGAGAGAAAGACTTACATAGCTGCAATGATCCACACCTCACAAGTTTTTAAGCTGGAGAATGTTTCACATAGATGCATTCATTAACACTCCCTATCAGCTAGGGAGGCATTCTTTATCATGCCAAGTCTCACATGGATGTATTTTGAATTTTGTCTTGGCTGGAGATATCAACACTCCCTCTCAACTAGGGAGCCATTCTTCACGAAGTTAATTTGGTGAAGATATCTACAATTTGCTCATGTGTAGGAAGGTATTGCATGTGTATGATTTTCCTCTTCATCATATATTTGAAATAAGGATATTTCATCTCATCGTATTTCGATCCATCAGGAAACACTGGGTTCTCAAGGAGATTTACTCACGTCTCTTGGTTATCATCATAGGATCCATCTCATGGTCAAGTAAATATGTCAGAAGCTTGTGAAGCCACATTGCTTCGCACACACGATTCTTATATACTCCGCCTTTGTGGTACTCAAGGCCACAGAGTTTTGTTTCTTGCTGCATCAGGAAACCATGGAAAAAATCACAGTAGAAAATCAAATGGATGTGTTCTTCTGGTCCACTATACTTTCTACTCAATCTGAATCGACATATCCTACAAACTCAAGTTCACACTGGAGGCATATGTCTAATCCATTTCCAACTGTGCCTCGTATATATCTCAATACATGTTTTGTTGTTGTCTAGTGAGTCTCTCTTGGTTAACTCATGAAATGACTAGGCACAATCACTGCATGGCATGAATCAAGTCTGGTGTTAACCAGATACAATGTTGATCTAATCAGTTGTGGATCAGTCTCGTCTGAATCATCATCAATCTTCTTCTGATTTAATATTTTCATTGTATATTTTCCTTGACTCAGGAAAATCTCATCATTCCCTTGTCATACTTCTTGTCCCAAGAAGTAGTGCATCATACTCAGATTCTTCATCTCGAGTTCAGAAGTCAAGTATTACTTGTATCCAACAACAAGGATTTCTGAATGAGTCATCAGGATCAGGCTCTCGTCACCAACAATGTAATGATATAGGTTTGGATCAACAACACTCTTGTTGAAATTCGAACTTTATCAAGAATCTATCTATCTGATATAGTTTCCAACTCATTGATGGTAGTACGGATGGAAGTGTATTGGGTTCACTGGATCAAGTGTCTCATCATTGAAAACTCCCTATGTTTGTGATAAACCTCTGGCTATAGATCTCGTTTTGTATTTATAGACACTTCCATCAGTTGCATTCTCGATCTTATAGATCCACTTGGAAGTTACCGCAGACTTCCCTTCTTGTCCTTGAATAATATCTTATACATCATTCTATAAGATATGCTGGTATTCTTCCGTTATGGAATCTTTCCATACCTGTTCTCTTGTTGCTTCTCTAAGACCAATAATCTCAACATCAATGAAGTGGCTCATGACTGAAGGATAGCTTGAAAATCTCTTTTTCTTACTCGGGATGTGCCTTGAGAGGCTTGTATGTTTCACTGCCTCTTGCAGAGTGAGTCTAGGTAGGCCTTTTATGCCCTACTGCAATATCTCTTAACATATCAACTGGAGAAACTAGATCAACTGTATGTCTCCCTTTGAACCGCTGAAGGGGGAGAAGGTATTGTTTCACTGTCAATCTCCATCTGAGATTCTCTAGGTCTTTGAAAGACTATCTCTTTTTTAGGGACAATGTTTCTGCTTGTTTGAATCTGTCTCTGACCAGGGATGTCGATCTGAAATGTCTTTGAAGATTCACTATATCCTTTCATTATAAAGGATCTGGCTTGGACTTCTTCTCTTTCGGTACATGAAAATACATTGGGCACCCAAATGATCTGAAGTGTTTAATCTTAGTCTTCATTTTGGTGAGGACTTCTTCAGGAGTTATGTTTTTTCAAAGTCTTGGTGAAGACTATTGTTCTACACATATACTATGTCATGCATGCCTCCTCCCATGAAATCCTAGAAGGATTGTGATCATGCATTGTAGCATTGGTTGTCTCAATGATGGTTTTATTCTTCCTCTTTCTCAAATAGTTTTGGCTCCCTCTGAGTCAAGTGAATCCCTCTGAGGGATACACATCTTTTTTTCTTGTTAACCTATCTAGAACAAGAAAACAAAAAGAACCAACACAGGAATATCTCCTAAAGGAGAATAATGAGTACATCTCTAGAATCAAAACAATTTAAGGAATGGTTTCACAGCTACAACACCTACTTATAATGTAGCAAACTTTTAGAACTATAGCTTAGAGGAATGACAATTACAACAATCAAACCTGGAGTCTTCACTTCAAGTGTTTCTTTCCTTTGAATGCACTAAGATCCTTCTGGATCCACGACTTCAACAAAAGGTTCCTTCATCCTGCAATTACCCTCATGACAATGATACAAATAATATATACAAGTGCATACCTGAGGATGCTGATATTATTTCTCCAATGGCTCTTGGCTGATCTCTATCCTCTGAGATATTTATGGTGAATATAGTCATGATGTCATCTTTGTTATTTTGAAGCTAGCCTTTCAATGTAAGGGCTTGAGTAAGTGATTTTCTTCCTTGTCCTAACGTCATCTTCCTTCCATTCATCGATAGTTGTCTCTTGGTAAAACCTTTTGTATTACCCACAATAATTATTCCTCTGAAGTCTTGTCTTCCAAGAACTTTAAGTTGATTGATCCATCAAGCTTATCTTCCATCATAGTTTTTGTTTTGTTTGTTCATCATAATTTTAGATTATTCACAACCCTTTGTCAACTAGGCTAGAAAACCTAACGGTTAGGCTAGGCTAGCACTTTTAGGTTTTATTGGACTTATGAATGCCAACAATAAGCCTTTGAAATATAGGATAACACTGGTGAGCTGAAGAGATGCTTCAATGAGTTTGCAGAAACCCTAATTCTGAAATTTCTGCAGAAATTAGCAAAACCCTGGAAACCCTAGGGCCAAAAATTCAAAATGCTCAGAATGTCACTCTGAGAGTCCCTAGAGATGCGATGGAGGAAGCCGTACTCTCCTATGAAAAAAATATCCCCAACATTCAAGTGTTTAAGGGCTGAAGAACCTCATAAATGAAGGTCATATGGATTTTCTGGAAACCCTAGGAGGGTTGTATAGTTTTGTAGAAGAGGAGGGATGACTAGTAAAAGCATGTAGCTTGTGCAATGGATTCTTCAATACCTATGATCTGATACCATGTTGATTTTTCAAATATAGGTTAAGCATGAAGCTCATTACATTTTATCATTTAACTTAACCATAGACAATAATGTTGCAACAACCAAGATCACAAGAAGAAACACCATGCACAAGAACACAAGAAGTATCCTGGGAAACCCTTCTCAACAAGAGAAGAAAACCCAGAAAAATCCTTTGCTTTATTCTTCAAGAGAAATACCTTCACCACCAAGAAAGACCTAGCACACAAGTGGGTTCTCAGACCCTAGAAGACTAGCGCCCAAGAGAGGTGCGCACCTTTTCCCAAGTAGATGTACTTGCTGAAATTTCCAAACTCGCCAGAAAGATATAATTCCACAATGGGGAATTTACCTTTAATTATATTAGACTTATCCTATCAACTAAAGTGTTTATTGGCTCAACAGGGCTGACCTCTCTGAGTCATATTATAATTGTAATTATTATTATTATTATTATTATTATTATTATAATTAATACTATCCAGATTACTTATCTTTTATATTTATTATTAATCACATTGAGGTAGGGCCGACCTATACCCTTTACATTACAATTAGGGTTACAGGAAGGTCTGACTCTTGAACATTATATAGCAAAGGATCTGATACACCCACTAGTTCTCGTCCACTAGGGGCACATCCATAGGGATGTCATATCTCTGGCTCACTGCATTACACAAAAGAACTAGATCTACACACTTTCACCTATGCTCATCCACAGGCACGTCCACTCTACAAATATTCTTTCCCACTGCCTCACATAGGAGAATCATTTGAAGTTTTCTCATCAACTCTGCTGCTCAAAGGAGGCTAACACATCATCTTCATTTCTGTTCACATGACGATGCACCCAACACTTTGGGATTTCACACGTTCACCTTGTGCTCAGCCACAGGCACGTCCAACTCAATAGATCGCCTTTCCCATTGGATAATCATCTGGAGTTCTTCTCAATTCTATGAATGGAGGAGGTCATATCTACATTCCTAGCTCTGTCTCAAGAAGGAACCATGTACCCTTCTTAGGGGCTTTCTCTTAGGTTTGTAATCTGAGAGAAAGACTCACATAGCTGCAATGATCCACACCTCACAGGTTTGTAAGCTAGAGAATGTCTCACATAGTTGCATTCATCAACATCAAGTAGTAATTATACAATAGGATTTGAACATGTCTTCATGGCATCCCACCATACATTATATTCATATTCCTCCTCAATACTATAAGGTTTATCTAGCTTATCATTATAATTTACAAGTGCCACAGGATTTGCAAGAAACTTGTAAAGGACACCATCTGGTACTTCTCTGATGCAGGAGAATCGTTAGAAATCATGCGTGGCAGGAAAGCTCGACGCCTGGGAATCATTTCAGAATCTCAAATGTTGGGAGTTATTGCAAATCTTTTGGAGCTGATTGGAAAAACAAAAGAAGATCAAACGCTTGGGAGTGGATGATCACGAGTGATCTGGGAGTTCCACTCTGAGTCTTGAATGTAACTAAACTTAGGTAGCAGTTAGAGTTTTTTCCTCTTTTGAGTAGACGAGTAGTCGGGGGGGGGGCTAAGGACCCTCTGAGACAAATAGAGGTTTTGTACGCCCAAATGAGGCTGTTGCGAGTTAGTAGGAATTTTCTGAGTTTTGAGTTATTGTTTTGATATTAGTTGTAGCCATTTACTTTTGAATGAATATGAGAGAGGAGAATTGACTCAAATGCCCAACACTGTTACTGTTTGTAATTATCTGTTATTGTGTTTTCATGAATGAATGAATTCTGTTATGAATGGATGAAACTGTGAATGTGAGTATAAGTTTCAATTGTTTCTCTTCTGTTGAGTGAGTGAAAGGTGTGCACACAGAACGCAAGGAGTGTGTGATGAGATCTATTTCGATTCCGAAGATCAGAAGAGATAGCATGAAACTTTCCCTTTGAAAGTAGTGCAAAGAGACTGCTGCAAGGCGTGCACAGTCACCTACAAGAACCAAGTCTTGTGTAATAATCTGCTGCAAGTAGTGCACATATTTGGAATTTGTCTAAGTGTCGAAGGGACTCCATAAGAGTCAGAGTGAAAGTTGAAATCCCGACGTGATCACAATCGTGGATCCAAGGAAATATCTGGACCGCCAATTTAGTGCCATCGCAATTTCGGATATCGGGAGAATGGAGGTAAAGAGACTCCCAAAGCCGTGAAATGCAAAATCCTAACTTGATCATAGTCGTTGATCCAAGGAAAGATCTAGGTTGTCGATCTAGCGTCACTGCGATTTTTTATATCGGGAGAATGAAGGTAAGGAGACTCCCAAAGTCGCGAAACACGAAGTCATGAATTGATCTGAGCCGTTAGATCATGGGGAGTCATGAGTCGTCAATATAACGCTCGCAAATATCGGGAATCAAGATTGAGAGAACAAAGGTGAACCAACCTCCAAAGTCAGGAAATGAAAAATTGTGACTTGATCGTAGCCATCGATCGAGGGAAGATCATGGACCATATATCTATTCATATTGGGAGTTCCAGATACACGAAATCCCGATGCGGTTGAAGAGTTGATCCCCGGGTCATGACCGAAGGTCACATTGGGGGAAAATAAGGGAGGAGCTAGTGCATTATAGGCTCCTGTCGGGGTTTCATACGTCGGAAGAATTGGGGCGATTCACATGCAAATACATGACGTGCGAAATCACGAAACGCCTTTTGGGTTAGGCTCATGGTCACAACTAGTGGTCGCGTGAGAGAAGTTTGTGCCTGGTGCTTGTTCGCATGACGGAGTTTTGTGAAAAGGACCTATGTACATTTCTTGAATATTCCAGCAGGGAATCGAAGAGCTACTCCAACTCAGATATTGAGAAGATCTAGAGACCGGGAGGTCAGTAGACCCTGCTCAAAGGAGGCTAACACATCATCTTCATTTCTTTTCACATGACAATGCACCCAACACTTTGGGATTTCACACATTCACCTTGTTCTCAGCCACAGGAACGTCAAACTCAACAGATCTCCTTTCCCACTGGATAATCATCTGGAGTTCTTCTCAATTCTATGAATGGAGGAGGTCATATCTACGTTCCTAGCTCTATCTCAGGAAGGAACCATGTACCCTTCTTAGGGGCTTTCTCTTAGGTTTTTAATCTGAGAGAAAGACTCACATAGTTGCAATGATCCACACCTCACAGGTTTGTAATCTGGAAAATGTCTCACATAGTTGCATTCATCAACATCAAGTAGTAATTATACAATAGGATTTGAACATGTCTTCATGGAATCCCACCATACATTATCTTCATATTCCTCCTCAATACTATAAGGTTTATCTAGCTTATCAATATAATTTACAAGTGCCATAGGATTTGCAAGAAACTTGTAAAGGACACCATCTGTACTTCTCTGATGCAGGAGCATCGTTAGCAAGCACGCGTGGTAGGAAAGCTCGACGCCTTGGAATCATTTCAGAATCTCAAATGTTGGGAGTTACTGCAAATATTTTGGAGCTGATTGGAAAAATAGAAGATCAAACGCTTGGGAGCGGATGATAACGAGTGATCTGGGAGTTTCACTCTGAGTCTTGAATGTAACTGAACTTAGGTAGCAGTTAGATTTTTTTCATTTTCTGAGTAGACGAGTAGTCAGGGGGGACCCTAAGGACCCTCTGAGACAAATAGAGGTTTTGTACGCCCAAATGAGGTTGCTGCAAGTTAGTAGGAATTTTCTGAGTTTTGAGTTATTGTTTTGATATTAACTGTAGCCATTTACTTTTGAATGAATATGAGAGAGGAGAATTGACTCAAATGCGCAACACTGTTACTGTTTGTAATTCTCTATTATTGTGTTTTCATGAATGAATGAATTTTGTTATGAATTAATGAATTTTGTTATGAATGAATGAAATTGTGAATGTTAGTATAAGTTTCAATTGTTTCTCTTATGTTGGGTGAGTGCAAGGTGTGCACACAGAACGCAAGGAGTGTGTGACGAGATTTGTTTCAATTCCAAAGCTCAAAAGAGATAGCATGAAACTTTCCCTTTGCAAGTAGTGCAAAGAGATTGCTGCAAGGTGTGCACAGTCACCCGCAAGAACCAAGTCTTGCGTAAGAATCTGCTGCAAGGAGTGCACAGATTTGGAATTCGGCTAAGTGTCGAAGGGACTCCATAAGAGTAAAAGGAGTGAAAGTTGAAAACCTAACGTGATCACAGCTATGGATCCAAGGAAATATCTGGACCGCCAATTTAGTGCCATTGTAATTTCAGATATCAGGAGAATGGAGGTAAAGAGACTCCCAAAGCCGCGAAACACAAAATCCTGACTTGATCATAGTCGTTGATCCAAGGAAAGATCTAGGTCATCGATCTAGCGTCATCGTGATTTTTTATATCGGGAGAACGAAGGTAAGGAGACTCCCAAAGTCGCGAAATGCGAAATCGTGAATCGATCTGAGACGTTAGATCATGGGGAGTCGTGAGTCGTCGATCTGATGCTCACAGATATTGGGAATCGGGATTGAGAGAACAAAGGTGAACCAACCTCCAAAGTCGGGAAATGAAAAATTGTGACTTGATCATAGCCATCGATCAAGGGAAGATCATGGACCATATATCTATTCATATTAGGAGTTCCAGATACGCGAAATCCTGACGCAGTTGAAGAGTTGATCCCCAGGTCATGACTGGAGGTCACATTGAGGAAAGATAAGGGAGGAGCTAGTGCATGATAGGCTTCTGTCAGGGTTTCATAGGTTGGAAGAATTGGGGTGATTCACATGCAAATACCCGATATGCGAAATCATGAAACGCCTTTTGGGTTAGGCTCGTGGTCACAACCAGTGGTCGCGTGAGAGAAGTTTGCGCCTGGTGATTGTTCGCACGGTGGAGTTTTGTGAAAAGAACCTATGTACATTTCTTGAATATTCCAACAGGGAATCGAAGAGCTGCTCCAACTCAGATATTGAGAAGATCCAGAGACCGGAAGGTCAGTAGACCCTGCTGAGGTAGGGGCATTGCATCAAGTGGTATCAGAGCCGGATTTTCCTCTGTAGATTTCAGGCAAAGGAGATAAAGGAGACGAAATAACTCGAAGCTATACTCTGTGTGTGAGAGTCATACAACAAAATTCCACCAAGGAGACGAGTGGAGCAACCTTTAGCCAATCGGGCTGTAGAAAGGGAGATGCGAGAACTTTGTGCAATATTGGAGGTGATGGAGGCAGCGCAGAGAAGAGCACTTGATACTGGAGACATCAACGATGCAGAGAGCGAAGAGGCTACAGGAGAGAATGTTTCCAAAGAATGCTTGCTGAGAACAGTTGTTATATTGGGATCTAGAGCCAAGATAGAGGTCCCAATGTATGAAGGCAATTTAGATGCTAAAGAGATGCTAGATTGGGTACCATCCATGGATAAATATTTTGACTACAAAGACATTGATGAGGAGAAGAGGGTGATACATGCTATCACCATACTTAAAGGACATGCAACACTATGGTGGGTTGAACTGCAAGCTAAGAGGAGAATCAAAGGGAAACATAAGATAAAGAATTGGGACAGAATGGTAGCCAAGCTGAAGGCAAAATTCATTCCAAAGATTATCAGATCAATTTGTTCAGGAAATTGCAGAATCTGAGACAGAAAGGTATGACAGTTAAAGAATACACAAAGGAGTTCTACAAGTTGAACATCAGAACTGGACAAAGAGAGAAGGATGAAGAAAAAGTTTCCAGGTATATAAATGGCCCGAGGTATGAAATCCGGGATGAGATCAGCATGATGTCAGTAAGGATAGTGGAGGATGCTTATCAGTTTTCACTGAAGGCGGAGGAGAAGTTGGCCATAAAAAAAACCAATGAGGCAGAGGTAGAAGCCCAATCCCAAACAAAGGCAAGGGAGTTTCCCATGACAAGGCACAAAAATACAAAGATGAGATTGAGAAACCACATAGTCACTCAGAAAGAGGAGGAAGTTCCCGAGGAAGACAAGATAGTGGAAGAATTTCTTCCAGAGGAAGAGGAAGAGGCAAAGGAGGAGAAGTGAGATGTTACACCTGTGGAAAGGCAGGACATAAGTCTTGGGAATGTCCCCAGAGAAAGAAAGAAGGAGAAGGTGAAGCTCACATTTCGAAATCATAGAGAAGAAATGTTGAAGAAAAAGGAGCAGAGGATGGAACATCTCTGATGTTGAGAAAAGTTCTCTTAAAACCAGAGGCAGAAGTTGAAAAACTGGTGCAGAGAAACAACCTATTTAGGACATCTTTCAAGACTAAGGACAGAGTCTGCAAAGTGATAATTAAGAGCGGGAGCACTGAAAACTTAGTATCCATAGAGATGTTGGAGAAATTGGAGCTAGAGACAACTGCACATCCGAAGCCATACAAAGTCTCATGGTTGTAGAAAGGACACCAGGTAACGGTTACTAAACAATGCTTGGTTGAATTTAATATAGGAGGATATAGAGATGAAATCCTATGTGATGTAATTCCCATGGATGTATGTCATATTCTATTGGGAAGACCATGGAAGTTTGACAAGAATGTCATTCATGATGGGAGGAAGAATACATACACCTTGGAGAGGAATGGTAGGACACACATGTTGCTACCAATAGAAGAGAAGAAAGCGAAAGAGGAAGCCAACACAAGAAGGAACTCCTGAAATAAGTTAAGAAAGGACAGGAGATGCAGTTTGTTGTGGTGAAGAAACCTAGAGTTGTCCTTACAAGTACTTCGATGGATGATTTGCCTGAAGAAATTCAAGAATTGTTGGATAATTTTGCTGACATAGTGGTGGATGAGCTGCCTAACTCATTACCACCCATCAGAAGTATCATCCATCATATTGATCTGATACCAAGAGCAAGTCTGCCAAACAAAGCAGTGTACAGACTGACACTTCGAGAGAATGAGGAGGTAAAGAACCAAGTCCATGAATTGTTAGACAAAGGTTTGGTCAGAGAGAGCTTGAGTCCATACACAGTGCCAACTGTGTTGAGTCCAAAGAAGGATGGAGGATGGAGAATGTGTACAAAATTAAGAGCCATTAACAATATCACCATCAGGTATAGATTTCATTTGCCAAGAATGGATGATTTAATGGATTGTTTAAGTGGAGCAAATTTCTTTTCTAAGATAGATTTGAAAAGTGGGTATCACCAGATAAGAATGAAAGAAGGTGATGAATGGAAGACAACCTTTAAGACAAATGAAGGTTTGTGTGAGTGGCTTGTTATGCCATTTGGCTTAAAAAATGCCCCAAGCACTTTTATGAGGTTGATGAATGAAATACTTAAAGATTTCATTGGCAAATTTGTGGTTGTATATCTAGACGATATACTAATCTTTAGCAAGACTAAAGAGAAGCATTTGAGACACCTGACACTAGTGATGAGAAGACTACAGCAGGAGAAGCTGCTGATAAATATGAAGACGTCCTCTTTTATGAAGACATAACTCATTTACTTGGGTTTTGAGATCTCTTCAAATGAACTGAAGATGGATCCAGAAAAGATGAAAGCAATCAAAGAATGGTCATCACCAAGAAACATGTTTGAGGTAAGAAGCTTCCATGGATTAGCAAGGTTTTATAGGAAATTCATCAGAGACTTCAATGGAATTTGTGTACCAATGATGGATACAATGAAGAAGAAGCACAAGTATTTTAAATGGACAGAGGAGGCCGAGAGGAGCTTCAATATACTAAAGGAGAAGATAACAAAATGACCAATTATGGTCTTGCCAAATTTTGAAAAGACATTTCAGGTGAGATGGAATGAAAGTGGAGTTGCAATTGGAGCAGTTTTGAGCCACGATAATAGACCGGTTGCCTATTTCAGTGAGAAGATGAATGACTAAGAGAAAATACTCCACATATGATAAGGAATTTTATTCCATAATTCAAGCCTTGAATAAGTGGAGACAATACCTTGTCCCACAGGAATTTGTCTTGTATAGCGATAACCAAGCTTTACAATTCATAACCAGACAGGAAAAATTGAATCAGAAGCATGCAAAGTGGATTGATTTTATGCATAATTCTAGTTTTGTCATAAAACATATTGTTGGGAATGCTAACAAATTTGTTGATGCATTGAGCAGGAGATGTTTGATTCTGCAGGAATTTCAGGTGAAGACCTTGGGGTTTGAACACCTGAAGGATATGTATTGTGATGATGCAGATTTCAAGCAGGCATACGAAGAATGCCCAAATCCTGTGATGAGAGATAGGAGCCAGTGGGCAGAGTATACGATTCAAGAGGGATTGTTGTTCAAGGGAAATTAGTTATGCATACCAAAATGTTCAATGAGGGACAACCTTTTGAAGGAGAAGCATAGTGGAGGATTGGTTGGACATTTCAGCCATGATAAAACATTTGCATAGTTGAGAAGTTCATACTATTGGCTAGGTATGAGGACAAAAGTGGTGAAATTTGTGAACAAATGTAGAATCTGCCAACATGCAAAAGGAAAGAGACGAAACACTAGATTGTATCAACCATTGTCGATACCAGAGAGGTCTTGGGATGCGATAAGCATAGATTTTGTGTTAGGATTTCCAAGGACACAAAGAGGATGTGATTCCATATTTGTAGTGGTGGATAGATTTTCAAATATGGCACACTTTATCCCATGCCAGAAGACTAGTGATGCAACACATGTTGCAAATCTATTTTTCAAGGAAGTTGTGAGACTTCACGGCCGACGCAGAAGCATCATCTCGGACAGAGACACAAAATTTGTTGGTCATTTTTGGAGAACACTATGGAAGAAGTTGGGGATGGATCTGTCCTTCATCTCAACTTATCATCCTCAGATAGATGGAAAGACTGAGGTGGTAAACATAGTTTGGGAAACTTGTTGAGGAGTCTGGTCACTGAGTGTCATAACTAGTGGGATCAGATTCCGCCACAAGCATAATTTGCATACAACGACTCGCCAAATAGAAACATTGGAAAGAGCCCATTCCAGATATTGTATGGAATGAAACCTAGGGGAGTATTCGAGTTGAGAGACTTGGGACAGAGTGAGATCATAAGCGTTGGAGCAGAAGATTTTGCTGCAGAAATGCAGAAGATCCATAGCCAGATCAGAGGGAAATTACAGAACTCTAGCCAAGAGTACAAGCGTAGAGTTGATCAACATCACAAAGAGATTCTATTTGAGGTAGGAGATAAGGCTCTGGCACATATCAGGAAAGAGAGGTCCCCTAAGGGAACATATAACAAGTTAAAAATGAAGAAGATAGGGCCATGTAAGATCTTGAGGAAGTTTGATGCAAACACCTATGATATTGAGCTTCTAGATGATGTGGGCATATCACCCATATTCAACATTTCAGACATGTATCCTTACATGAAAGATGACACAGAGGGATCAGAATATCAAGACAAGATTCAATGGGAGAAACAAATGCCTATAGCAGAAAAACCACAAATGGAGAATATCATTGATCAAAGAATTGGTAAGAATACCAGGAGGAAGACCTATCTTGAATATCCGGTTAAGTGGAAGGGACACCCAATAGAGGATGCTAGTTGGGAAAATGAAGCTAATATCCAGAAGCATGGAAAGTCAATGCAGGAGCTCATGGACAGGAGTCCATGAATTTTAGTCCAAGAGGAGTATAATGCAGGAGCATCGTCAACAAGTACGCATGGCAAGACAACTCGACGCCTAAGAATCATTTCAGAATCTCAAACGCTGGGAGTTACTGTGAATCTTTTGGAGCTGATTGGAAAAACGAAATAAGATCAAACACTTGGGAGCAGATGATCATGAGTGATCTGGGAGTTTCACTCCAAGTCTTGGTTTTCCGAGTAGATGAGTAGTCGCGGGGCGGGGGGAACCCTAAGGACCCTCTGAGATAAATAGAGGTTTTGTACGCCCAAATGAGGCTATTGCGAGTTAGTAGGAATTTTATGAGTTTTGAGTTATTTTTTATATATTAGTTGTAGCCATTTACTTTTGAATGAATATGAAAGAGGAGAATTGACTCAAATGCACATCACTGTTACTATTTGTAATTCTCTGTTATTGTGTTTTCATGAATGAATGAATTTCATTATAAATGGATGAAACTGTGAATGTTAGTATAAGTTTCATTTGTTTCTCTTCTGTTGAGTGAGTGAAAGGTTTGCACATAGAACACAAGGAGTGCGTGGTGGGATCTGTTTCGATTCCAAATCTCAGAAGAGATAGCACAAAACTTTCCCTTTGCAAGGCATGCACAGTCACCCACAAGAACCAAGTCTTGCGTAAGAATCTGTTGCAAGGATTGCACAAGTTTTGAATTCGGCTAAGTGTCGAAGGGACTCCATAAGAGTCAAAGGAGTGAAAGGTGAAATCCCAACGTGATCATAGTCATTGATCTAAGGAAATATCTGGACCGTTGATTTAGCACCATCGTGATTTCAGATATTAGGAGAACGAAGGTAAGGAGACTCCCAAAGTTGCGAAACGCAAAATCATGAATTGATTGAGCCGTTAGATCATGGGGATTCATGAGCCATCGATCTGACACTCACAAATATCGGGAATCGGGATTGGGAGAATAGAGGTGAACCAACCTCCAAAGTTTCAAAACGCGAAATTGCGACTTGATCATAGTCATCGATCAAGGGAAGATCATGGACTGTATATCTATTGATATTGGGAGTTCTTGATACGTGAAATCCCGACGCGCTTGAAGAGTTAAGACCCAGGTCATGACCAGAGGTCACATTGAGGGAAGATAAGGGAGGAGCTAGTGCATTCTAGGCTCCTGTCGGGGTTTCAAAGGTCAGGAGAATTAGGGTGATTCACATGCAAAGACCCGATGCGCAAAATCGTGAAATGCCTTTTGGGTTAGGCTTGTGGTCACGTGAGAGAAGTTTTCACTTGGTGCTTGTTCGCATGACAGAGTTTCTTGAAAAGGACCTGTGGACATTTCTTGAAGATTCCAGTAGGGAATCAAAGAGCTGCTCCAACTCAGAGATTGAGAAGATCCATAGACTGGGAGGTCAACAGACCCTACTGAGGTAGGGGTATTGCATCAAACTCTATCCAAAGTCCTTAGACTTGATACACTACAATCACTAACAAGGAACTAGTGTCCTTTAAATGCAACTCTACACTAAAGATCTACCATACAACGAATTGAAAGAAAATATTTCTTCATCCCGGGAACAAAGAAAAAGTATTCAACTCAAGAACATCACTTGATGGCATTCATAAGGAAATGGTGCCTAATCCTTTCACAAGATATGTAGTATCATTACCCAACTCCACACACATACCTCCCTATTTTTCCTAAAACTTGTTAAAGATCTTCCTATCGTAAGTCATGTCTTAAATCCCATTGTCCACATACCATCCAACACTTGACACAATGTTACAATGCAAATAAGAGAACATAGAGAATATGATCTAAAATTGGGATCATACCTCATCAACTCCTAATATAGTACCATATGTAACCTATTTATCCTTCCCCTTCTTCTATGGAGATTGCTAGCATAATGTCCCTATTACCCCCCATTTCTAGGGGTAATTAAGGAGATGATGTCTCGAGGCCTGTAGATTGCAAACATGGAGTGTCGAGAGTCGTATGAGTGGAAAAAATCCTTCCTATTACCACACATCACCATTGATTGGTAGTAGCAACCTCCACCACACCAACTTGGCTCACAAAGGATAGCAAGTCTTGCTCCATGAGGTAACAATTTTGGTCTCATGGTAAGTGTCATTTTAATAATTGAAGCACTTGAACATGTTGCAAAGGACGCTTTCTTGATTTAAAAAAAGTTTGCTTGACATTTTTTCCTTTTGCCTCATTTCACCTTCGTGGTTGACATGTTGTCCTAGTAAGTGGGTCACCCTCAAGAAAAGGGTTGCTACTAGGGGGTCTCCTTAAAGGGTCATCATACCATTCCCATCCATATTTTCCACTTTTCACACTTACTCCCCTTCGTCTCCTCATATTTTGGGTTTTCAAACTTATTGACCCAAGAAGGGATTGTACCTCATTTCATGTGAAGAAGGGGCTAAAGGCCCAGAGGGGTTGTAGCTTACAAAATATAAAAGCCATATATTATCCTCTAGATGATCAACCTAAGGTCCTAAGAGAAATTAAATGATTCTCCATAAAAATCAAGGACCTATAAAATAAAACACATAATTAAATAAATGTCTCGCTTGTTGAGAGAATGCATTTTGTGGTGTCCTTTGCTTTCCTTGCACATGACACTTTGTTTGTTCCTAGATTCAAGTGGCATTGCGATGCTCCTTACTTTCCATTGAAAATATCACTCAATTATTTGGACCATAATCAATTAATGGAAAATAAAAGGCTTGGAAAAATGTTGCATTGCAAACGAGGATGTAGAACACCCTCTACAAAGGCACCCATAAATGAGATAGCATGAGCCCTTGTATGTCAAGAAACCCCATGCCCAAAATTCATACCCCCATCCACCTCATACTCTTTTACATGAATTAGAGAGGGTATTCTTGGGAAACACTCCTTGACTTGGGGAATGACCTACCTAATAGGGCATTGTGACAATCCTCCCATACTTAAAATTGGCAAGTTGTATAAGGTCTTTGAGCATTTGTTTATTTTGAAAAGGGGGGATTCGATGCACATGTTTGGGTGGTTCTTTTATTAAATCTAGATTTCCTGGAATGATACATGTGACTTGTTAACCCTTGGAGGGCGTACTTGTTTTTCTTTGTAGGACCTTTCTAGGTGAAATATTTTCCATGGAGGAACTAGGTCGCTTTGACCTTCATAGGGGCTTGAATCCCACAATATGGATGATGTGCCCCACTCATTGCACACTTGGGAATATGAATGTTTCCTTTGGAGGAATTTGGACAACAAGTGGACATGGCACTATGACCCCTTGCACCTGAACGTGGGCCTTGGGAGGCCTAGGACATCATACCCTAGCCCTTGATGTCACCTTTGATGATGGGGTTATGATGAGGTTTGATGATTATGGTGACAATGTGATGTGATTTGATGGAGAGAGATGCATTACTAGTCACTCTAGCACATGACAGGGTGACACATGGCCTTTGGAGGCCAAACGATATTCACTTGGAGGATCAACATCTCATTTTGAGGACTAACATCGCCCTCTAGGGAATGACATCACCCTTCTAAGGGACTTCTTTTATGTAAATTTTAATTTTGTAAATTGTAAAGGCAAATAGAGGAGGTCATCCTTTTCTAATTTGTTGTTGACTTTTTAAAAGTGGGAATTTTGGTTTTAGGTGACCTCATATAAATAAAAGTCACCTCACTTTCATTTTATCATCATGGTTTTGAGAATTACATACTCTCTTGGATGAAATTTTTCCCCTACTAAGGCAATTCGCTCTATCTCTCTCTTGATGCTTGTGGATGCTTTTACTTGTCTATTGGAAGAAAAAGTCTAGCGTTATCTCTTGGATGCTTCTTTCTTGGAAATGTGATGGAATGTTCTTGATAAGTAAGGGGTTTTCATGCTATCTCTTAAACTAGGTAAGGAATTTCTGCATTTGTGTTGTTTCTTCTTGATTTTAAGGTTAATTTTGTTATACCCTTGGAGGAGTATAAGGGCATACACCCTCCATCAAGATCTATCTTTGTTGTCATTGAAAAAACTACTTTGCAAAGGTTGCTACAAGGAGTAAAAGGGATTACACCCTTGTAGATTTACCGTGCTAAGGTTTGTTTTCTCTAGGGAGTAAAGGGGCTTACACCCCTAGAGAAGTAATAAACCCTAGATCATACAAAAGAGTCTCCATAGCCCAATAGATAAGACACTAATCTACTTGCATTGGAGGTTGAATATTATGCATTGTTAAATGTGATATCAAGGAGTTTGAATTGTTTAAGTTTGAAATTTGAATTTACATGATTTAAGCTACATTGTGCCCTAAGGGTGTCTTGATTAGCCAAGTGATCTCATTGTTGTTATAAAATTTATGCTACAACGAATAGGGTTGCAACAAACTCATCCTTATATTACTCTTTGTTCACTTTTCTACCGCTAAAATTGTTGAAATAATGTAACTTCAAAGAGTATTCTTA
>ML784732.1:20693-42116 GCA_009831015.1 Picea engelmannii
TACCCAAAAGAAGAGCTTCTTCATATCTGCGTACATCTTCTTCACTCCCGGATGCGCACAATAAAGTGATCTATGGGCTTCCTTCAGTATGATGCTTCGAATATCCCCATTCTCAGGGATGTACATCCTTCCTCGATATCTTAGTAATCTGTCTGTTTCCAAACTATACCCTTCGTACTTTGGATCTAACTATCTCCCACTCTGGAGGTTTGAAGTAACTTTTAAATACCAACTATCTCCTTGGAGTTGTTCCAACACTCGTTCCCTCAGATTGACCTTTAAGGGTACCAAGGAGAAGATTCGTGGTCTCCTACTCAAGGCATCTGCGACCACATTTTCCTTTCCCTTGATGTACGAAATACCAAAATCGTACTCACTCATAAACTCACTCTATCGCCTTTGCCTGGCATTCAGATCTCTTTGAGTGAAGAGATGTTTTAAACTTTGATGGTCTGTTTTGAGTTCAAAGTTTCGCCCAACAAGATAGTGCCTCCAAAGTTTCAAAGCTAGCATTACAGCTGCCAACTCTAAATCATGAGTTGCGTATAGCTCCTCATGTTTCTTCAACTTTTGTGATGCATAAGCTATCACTCCTCCATCCTACATTAGCACGGCTCCCAACCCTTGCTTCAAGGCATCTGTGCAGACTGTGAAGTCCTTTTCCATATCCGACACTTGTAGAATTGGCGCACTAGTTATTAACCTCTTAAGCTCAATGAATGCCCTATCACACTCTTCTGTCAATTCATACCTGACCCCCTTGCGTTGCAACGTGGTGATGGGTTTCGCTATTTTTGAGAATACTTCCACAAATATCCGGTAATAACCTGCTAGCCCCATGAAGCTTCTCACCTCATGTGCATTTTTCAGCACTGGCCATTCCATAATGGCCTTTACCTTTTCTGGGTCCACAGAGATTCCTTCGCCGAAAATGATATGACCTAAATAGTGGATTTCTTTCTGGAAGAAGGAACACTTCGATAGCTTCCCATACATTTTGTTCTCTCTTAGGCAGGACAACACTATTCGCAAGTGTTCCTCGTGTTCTATTTCATTCTTGGAATAGATGAGGATGTCATCTAAAAATACTTGTACAAAACGATCTAAGTACTTTCGGAATACGTCATTCATGAGGCTCATGAATACTGCTGGCACATTGGTCAATCCAAAAGGTACTACAAAAAACTCGTAGTGTCCAAACCGAGTTCGAAAGGCCGTTTTTGGGATATCACCTTCTTTAATCCTTAACTGATGATACCCTGATCGCAAATCAATCTTTGAGAATACCGCTGCTTCTTTCATCTGATCGAAGAGGTCATCTATTCGCGGCATCAGGTACCTATTTTTCACTGTAGCACGGTTCAAGTCCCTGTAGTCTATACACAGTCGTAAGGATCCATCCTTCTTCTTTACAAAAATTACCGGTGTGCGCCAGGGCAAGACACTAGGCCTTATTAGCCCTAAGTCCAATAACTCTTTCAGCGGCATTTGCAATTCACAAAGTTCCGGCGCTGTCATCCGATACAGAGTTTTGGAAATTGGTTCTGCACCAGGTTTTAGCTCAATGGTAAAATCAAGCTCCCTTTCCAAAGGTAACCCTGGTAACTCATTCGGGAAAACATCTTGGAATTCTGACAAGACTGGATACTGATCTAATGAGGGTCCCTTCCTGTCTTTCACTGCCTCTACTACATAAAGTCGACACCCTTGTCTCAAGCATCGCTTGACCTTCATAGTGGATATAAAGCGTAATGACACTTTTCTCTGTACACCCTAGATCTCTATTGGTCTTCCTTCATCATCGACACAAAGCACCTTCTTTGCGAAACAATCTACCAAAGCTCGATGGGCCATTAACCAATCCATTCCAATGATTAGGTCATACGTCCCAAGAGCAGCGACGTATACTTTCAACCTGGTAGTACACACTCCCAGGTCTACTATACACTTATCGACACTAGGTCCTACTGCTTGTTTTTCTCCCGAAGCCATCTCGACTTGTTTAAAGTCATCGTGCTCGTAGGCTGCCAACCCACTCTTTTCTAATGCAGATGGTGAAATGAAACTATCTGTCACACCAGAATCAAACAAAATCTTAACATTGATATGATTTAGCATACCTGACGACTCCACCACCGTCGATTGATGTTCGGCCTGGTGGTTATTAACTGTTATGTGAATATGGTGGATGCTACCTGCTCTCCCCATCGGCGCCTTTCCTTCTCTGTGCACAAACCCTGATTGTAACTCCAGGTAGTCACGCTGGTAATGGGGTCCTCTGCACTCCCAACAAGTAACACCAGATTGAACCTGTGTATTGTTATGTGTCTGTCTTTGAAATGAGTTCCTTCCCCTGGAACCCCTGCCCCTGCTCACTGTCCCCTGATATGGTCGTGGTCTTGTCTGCACCGTTGGCGATGAACGAGATGCTGCACTCGCCGCCATTGAAATCCCTGTAGCTACTATTCTTGGCATGAATCTGTTACCATAAGGTGGTGGCCTTGAGCCCCCTCCCCTAGAAAATGTTCGCGAGGCCTTTCCTATGAATCCTGGGCGATGCAGAAATGTCGATCTTGCACTGCCAGTCAAGTTCATATGTTCTTCCATGTAATGTGCACTTTCCACCGCCGCCGCTACTGAAGACGGCTTCCACATCCTCACCATACCTCTTATCCTGGGGTTCAATCCATAGATGAAGCGCTCTTCCTGTCGTTGGTCACTATCCAAATATGACACATATTTGACCAGTTCCATAAACCTGATCTCATATTCTTCCACCATTTTGTTTCCCTGTATCAAGGCATGAAATGCCCCAACTTGTTGCTCCTCGTAGTACGCTGGCAGATATTTCCTCCTGAACCTTTCCTTGAAAAGTTCCCAAGATACTGTGTCTGGGGTAAGGTGCAGTTGTCTTTCTAAGTTACCCCACCAATTCAGGGCGTTGTCCCTTAAGGCAAAACACCTGGTCATGCCTTCCAACCATGCTTCTGCGTGTTCACTGGCGCGACCTCCAGCAAACTCCGGAAGTTTGATCTTTTGCAACTCTCGCGTGATGTCTTCAGGTGGAGGTCCTCCCCCTGAATCCCTTGACGCTTCTGGATTACCCGTTCCAGACGGTGGGGGTTCCGCTTCAGTCCTTGCCGGTTGTCGCCCCTTTAAAGTCTCATTGATGGCTTCCAATGAGCGCAGTATGAGGGCGAGTTCGGGCGATGGTGGTGGTGGCGCTGGCGGTGCTTGCGACGACGCTCCCCCGCCTCGACCTCCTCGATTCCTGACCATCCTGTGTGCTTTGACCTGCATCAACCAAAGTTGTCAGGGTGAGTTCTAGGATGTTTTAAGTTGGTGCTACTAAACTTTAGAAATGGGGTTAGGCGTAAGTTTTCTTTAGTTGTCTGTAAACAGACATTACTCCATTAGGGGATTGGCTCGGTTAGGGTTAGGTTTAAGCATCTAAGCTTCGTTTCTTCGCCCCTACAAAAAAAACTATTGGTTTTCTGCCTTTATAGCTATGTTAGCCTTGCGCCTCTATTCTTACGCTCCTAGTGCATATGCCGCCTCATTCCCGCTCGTCCTAGTTTAAATAGTATTAAACTATGACAACTTGAATAATCGTCCACAACTGCCAGCCACGTTTCGGCGTTCACCAGCGCTATGTACCTTTCGGCATTAGTGTTCTTCTTAAGACGCCGCGTTGAGCACATACGTCCCTTTGTGGGCTCCTCCATTCACGTCTTTGGCACTTGATAGCTTGGCATGCGACCTGTATGGTTCAAAAGGTTCTTGATAGCTTGGCACGTGGTCTAGGGTATGACAATTAAAGTATTTAAATGTTAAATTAATTGTAAAAGAAACAACGCATGGCGCGTTGGTAGGGCGGATTTCGTAAAGACTTTCATGGTGGAAGGGGGTCCGAGGTTCAATCCTTGCGCACTCCATAAAAATTTATACTTAGCCCTAACTAACATTTTATTAAGCTAAATAACTTAACTTAACTTAGTTAATTAGTTAATTAACTTAATCTTAACTTAACTTAATTAGCTTAATAATTTAATTTTTTTTTTTTACTTAATTTAATTTAACTATTTTTAACTTAAATTATTTTAATTAATTTTACTCAATTTAGTTTAAATTTAAATACAATAATAGTAAAAAAAATTGTAAAACCATATTTTAGAATAATTATAATTTAAAAAAAAATTAGCCCTTAATTTATTTCAATTAAAATAATAATAATATTAATAAAAAATAAAAAATAAATAAATAAAATAATAATAAGGCATTTGAGCGTTGGCATGTGGCATGCGACATGCGTTGTGTTCGCATGCATGCCTCGTGTATGTTACTAAACTTTTCTTTTATTCGTTGGTTTTCCAGTGCACAGAATTAGATCTGTGGCCGCCTTGGATTCACTGTAATGGTGCCCTCTCAAGACTCTGTGGCGTTTCAGCAGCAGAGAAAGCACCAGGCAGAGAAACTTGTGCATACAGTTATTCTTGATATAGGTTTTTTGAGCCATAGGGAGCACAGAACAAGATCAAAAATCTCCCACTGCAATGAATCTCGAAGCACTCAGAACGCCAATACGAATTTCTACGTGAGAATCCTCGGAGCAATGCCTCCAACGAACCCTAACAAATGCAATCCGGTGCTCATGGAAGGATATCAGGTAGATTCTTCCATTCGGGATCCTCGTTTAACCCATGATGGAAATCATAATCTTCCCCCGTTTTTGCAGTCCAAGGATGGCCTAACCCTCAATTCGAAGCACAATCTTTCTCTCTCCACGCACGATGGCAGTGCTCAGTCATTTGCCACGAAACCGATGTCATAGCCGGGCGGAAGAGAGCGGCCGAAGAATCGAAATATACGAGCAATCCGAAGGCTTTCCCTTCTGCGGATTTTCTTCCTTTTGGATACTCGGAGGGAGCGGCTCCTCCTATCACTGTGGTGCTTGAAGGGCGATCGATTTTCCAGAAGATTTGCCTTCAAGATCATTCAAACTACGATAGCTTTTCTCAGGCGCTCAGAAAAAGGTTTGAAGACATGGTAAATTTTCTAATGGCTTTCCCAATTGTAATGGCTCTAAATTAGTTTAAATAACCATTAAATTAATACACTACAGAAAATCTTAAAAATTACTTAATCTAACACATTCACAATCTAATATTTCAATTAATAAAATTTAATAACAATTTAATTCAAAACAATTCATAACTCTAATCTGAATCTGATGATGCCGCTTGCTTCCTTAGCTAGCTTCCTTTAGCTTGCTCCTTAGGACACCACCCAAAACCAACCTCCCTACCGACTAGTAGTGCCTAGCCCTAGGATATCAATGGATATCCTAGCCCTCCGAGCCCAAAACCTCCAGCAACCCCCCGGTGCACTGTAAATTCCCCTCTGTCAATGCTCAGGCTCTCCCAAAATCCTTTCTCCCCTCTCGTAGAATGAATCCCCTCTCAACTCCATTTCCCCCCTTATTCCTCCTTCACCGCCTTCCCTACATTAACTCCCCCACCTAATACCTTATCCCCTTCTTAAAGACCTTATCCCATTATTAAATGCCTTATCCCATTTACGGGAACGTAACTTAAATTAGTATTATATTTTTATTATTAACCATTAATTTAATACTTAATTAATTAATTAATTAATTAATAATTAAATCAATCATTAACCATATTGATTAAAGAGTTAATTATACTTAAATTAATCATAATCAAGAATAACTAATTAATAACAAATAATTAGTTAAGGTTATTTTAATAAATAATTATAGTTCAACTAATAATTTAAAAAAAAAATTAATTATACTTATTAATCAAGGGTTGTTACAGTTACCCTTGTTATATTGGCTTAATGAACAAGATAATACTTATACCATTATCTCTACTAGTTACCTATGATAAGGTAACGAAACCCATATATATACTTTGCTCCTATATGATTACTCGATATATGCTCATAAGTTTCCATGGTCTTACTTCACAACTTTCATATCATAAAAATGTGATAAGATTATATGCGGTGCTCATCTTATGTGTTTATCTGTAATCAATTACACATGTTAATAGTAATGTTTATACTGTACTTAAGCTGGGAATCATAGTAATCAATACGAGCATGTGATATGTACTGGTATACACAACCTATACATTGAATATGATAGTAAGCATTGCTTATTAAGATAGCTTAGTTATGGTTATTGCTATGGAGATTACACTCTTCTTTGTATTATAGTTGTACCAATATTAGGTAATTACAGTGAAAGGCATGTAATACAATCTAACCTATATGAATAATTACACATAATACCTAAGGTTCAACATATCACTTACATCTTACATTGGTTCCATATCAATTGTTTATGACATGCTTATTTCACATAATATATTCCCTTTATATATTCATTTAATGATCTATCCCTATTCAAGAAGATGGAACTCAAACTGTTGTGATCATACCATATTCATACCTATCAACTTATGGTAATAGAAGTGATTCCTGAGATTTACTTCTGTTTCTACATATGAGATACAAGGAGATTTGTACACATATGATGTAATATTATTTTCATTCACCTATATGTGGTAATGTGAATGCCCCTTTATTCCATATTTATTGCACTCATCGGGTACATACATCACACAATAGGAGTAAATAAGGATATACATGTATAACTAGTCCATGCATAAGTAATGGTTACCGTATTACCATAATCTCTTATATTTTATAGTTATAAGGGTAATGATACTATCATAGATAAATAATGGGCTTGTATTACTCACCATATAAGCAAGTTCATCATAAGCAATGGGAATCATAGATATAAGTATGTAATCATACCAATAGACGCATAGTTAAACAAATAAGATCAATACTTATTAGTCATGTTAAAGCTTTATTTGAATCATAGTACTTGTCTAAATTAGACACGTCATGCTAGTTTGAATTGAACACACAATATCCATTATCAATGTGATTAGATTCAATATGGATTAGCTTATAGTTAATAGTTGATGTTATTGCCTCAACAATATTGGTATAATACAAGTAATAAGCCAGCTAGTCTTAATCTTCATATTGTATCTTCCTAATAATGATAAGACTCTAATCATACAAAAGCTTCATAGTGAGTTCGATAACCTGTAGATATGAGTTATTGTTTGAGTGCCATATCACGTAGTTTCCATAACAAGAGCTTAGTATGGTTCCAGGAATTGTGTTGTTTAGTGATGTTTGGTATAGACTAAGAATAGAAATAAGAATGATCACAATAAGGTGTGAGGAGGTGTAATGATCCCAAGCCATTATGCAAGGATCATCACTATTTTGGTGTCTTTTTAAAACTTTTTCTGAGTGAGGTATTTTGTCAAATAATTTGCTGATCTACCTTTTAGATGTGTTTATATGTGTGTATGCAACAAATAACAGAAAGAGATAACCATGGAACATACCTCAACCATATGCAATAAGATAGACAAGTCAAAACATCTCGATTCTTCTTTATTCATAAAATAGAGAAACCTGCTACAATGAAGATGTCGATCTAGAATGCTCAACAGATGGACAAGAAGATAGACAATAGATAAGAGCTGCTACAAAATGCTCCCACTAATACAAAAGATGCCCCCAAAGGCTGAATGAGAAATGAAGATCAATACAAGCAGATCTGAATGCCAAACTCTCCTGCTGAAGAATGCCACACTCCAATAGAAGGCTGAAACCCTCAATAACTCGGCCTTGCTGCCAAAAGTGTCCAATCACCCTAATAAATATGCCAAATGATAGATCAGGTGATGGTAAGAACAACCCAGGTGACCGAATCTCCAAGATCCCTCTCAATCTCTGTAGATCTGAAATCCCCCACTGAATGGTGTGCCCCACTGGATGACTGAAACCCTAGATAATTTGTCCCTACTACCAGATGTGTCCAATCACCCTAATAAATATGCCAAATGATAGATCGGGTGATGGTAAGAACAACCCAGGTGACTGAATCTCCAAGATCCCTCTCAATCTCTGTAGATCTGAAATTCCCCACCGACTGGATGACTGAAACCCTAGATAATTTGGCCCTGCTGAAGGAGGCCTCCAAATTCTCTGAAACTCTCCAGAAATATAGATCGGGACACTTCAAGTGACTAGGTAAAGTATCAGGGTCAGATCTGAAGTGTAACCCCTCCAAACGGACGAGATCTGGATCTCAAAAATGCCCTCCTTCTCTTCAATTCGCCCTACTGCTCAAGAAATAATCTGAGCCATAAAATTATCTTAGAAAGCATTAGATCTGATGTCCAAGGCCCTACAATGAAAACCCAAGTGATAGAATCCTCAACGGCCCTGCCAATCTCCTACAACGAATCTCTCTCCAAAGATGGTGTGCCCCTCTTGCTGGAATCCCTCAACTGGTGCACCCTCTCTCTATCTGCACATGAAACTGATGTAGAATCCTCCTGCAACTGAGTAGATCTGGAACTAGAATGGTGTGGGAGAATATTACATCTCTGAGACCAATATTGGGACAAGATAGGTGGAATCTTTCACCAGCGAATCATCCTCTAGGGTTTGTTATGTCAAAACCCTCAAAACCCCCAATATTGGGCTCACTAGCTAGAAGCCAGAAATCAAAATAAGATCATACATGAATGCCTGAGAAGAGTCCCTTGCCTTTCCTTTATACTTTTTGGCTCACCTTGTCCCTCCAAAGTGACTTTCATTTTATTAATAATTAATTAATTAATTAATTGACCTTTTTACCTTTGAAAAACTCCTTATCCCTCCTTGTGGCTTCCCTGGACACTGAAAGTCAATTCTAGCCATCCCATCCTATAGTGTTTCTCCTCCCGATTCCAATGAGCTATTACACTGAGAAGTTCCTCCAAGTAATGTGCCCAAAATGACCTTTTCAGTGAATTCCATTGACTTATAGCTCAAAATAGTCAAAATCATGGAAATCGTCAGAATGCAACGAAACCAAAGCCAACCTGTATGGAATGGCTCATAATGATGGAATATGATTATCAATGCAAGCTGGACCCCACAATGCCTCTCAAATACCCCTGTACTCGCTATAGTATCCATCTGGCTACTCTAGTCATCATAAATCTCTGCCCTGTGATAATGTCCCAAAGTGGGGACATTACAGGAGGCTTCCTAGAGTAGTGTGCCCTTGGTCAAATTCATAAGAAAATTGTTAGAATTAGGAAAAAATAGAAACAAATAATGCCTTTTTATTTTTCTGTTCACAAGATCGACATATATGAGAAAAGAAACAAACAAATCTAAATTAATTTCAGAGTATAAAAAATTTTTATGAGTGAAAAGACAAACCTCAAGCCTACCTCCTGATCTAAGAAAGATGTACCTGTCACATGTGTGGATGGAAACCTTTATAATATGCTCAGAAATAGTTTTAGGTTCATGTATCAAACCTCTATGATTTGATCTCTGTCATAAGGAATTAAGAACATTTTTTCTAAGGTATAGACCATCACAAGAAAAATGCAACAAGTACTCCAAAAAAAGGGACAACAAGGTATTGATAATAGTTGATAAAACAAAACCAGGTACCCCACAAGAAGGGACAACAAGAACTCCAAAAACCAAGACAACAAACCTCTCCATATAAAACAAGCAAATCCTCCATAACAAACAATCCATATCAAACCCTCCATAACTGAAAAGAAGGAAGCACTGGATAAACACTCCAACCAATACCAAAACCCAACCAATACCAAGACCCAACCAATACCAAGACCAATACACAAATCAGATATGAAACTATTACACCAAATGGGGAGGCTGCACCAACAAACTTAGATCTGAAACTGTTACATCAAATGGAGAGGCTACACCAACAAAAGTCAAATCTAAAATGGTTATATCAAATAAAGAGGCTGCACCAACAAAAAAAAATCATATCTAAAACTATTACATCAAATGGAGAGGCCGCACCAACAAAACAAAACTTAGATTTGAAAATATTGTCAAAAAAGGAGGCCACACCATCATCAAAAGAGAACAATTGAGGTAGTCGAAACAAATAGGAGAGTGAGGAGTGAGTGAGTGTGAGTGTAATAGAATGCTAGAGGGTACTAGGTAGGGTATTATTTATAGTTAGGGAGAGGGGTTAGGGAAATTTAAAATTATAATTAAATATTGACATTTAATTAATATAAATATTATTTAAAATGTCAATTAATATTAATATTAATTATAAAAACCCTAAACACATATAAAGCCCCAATCACATAAATAAAACCTCAATCACATAAAACAACAAGGGGGTACCTTTTAAGACAATGTCAAGGGGGGGTCCATAATGGAAAAACATGTCCACATGAGTCTCATAATGACCTATAAAATTTATCATCACTACATAAGGGGGTCCATCAACAATGTGGTCATGTCCATCTTCATAGGAACTCCTAGGTCTCATGGACTTTCCCAAGAGAGAGGAAGAGGATCACACATCAACACATCTTGGTATTAGACCAAGATCTACCTAGTCAAAGACCAGGTTTCCCCAGAACACATCTGGGGGCCCTATAATGCATCTAGGGTCTTATCCACCAAGGTAAAATACCAAGGATCAACCCGTGAATTAGGAAAGGGTTCCCTGGAACACATATGAGGGCCCAAGAACACATGTAGGGACTTATATCAACCACCAAGGAACACATCCAAGGATCAATCCAAGCACTTTGCAAGAATTACCTAGAACACATCCAGGGGCCCTAGACACATCTATGGACTTATATCAACCACCAAGGAGCATATCCAAGGATCAATCCAATCATTGAGAAAGGATGATCCCTTAGGAACCTCTCATTTGGATGACATTTTCTTCCCAGAAGGAAGTGAGAATATGCCTAAAGTTCCCAATGATGGATATAATCAACTTTGGGTTCTCCCCAAGGATAGTTTGCTAAAGAATGGTTCACACTTCTCATTAGCTAATTCAAAACATATTGATACCTTTTTATACAAGAAGGATGTTAAGGAAATTGTTTTTTATCTTAAGATTGTTTCGGTGGAAGCTCTAATTTTTGCAACCCCATCATAAACCAAAAAATCACTCCCTTTGACCTAAGTTGTCATATAGTTTATGATGGTTATATTGAGTCTTGCACTAAAGAGAGGAGATGTCATAACCATATTATTCTAATTGAGATAGATAGCCATACTACTTTTCTTCCATCTTGTACCAAAGGAGAAAAATTGTATCGTTGTGTAAAGGAGGACCATTTGGAGGCAGAGAGACAATGCGATTGAAATGAACCATTGTGAGGCCTAGACATCATGAGATCGTAATAAACCCAAGTTGAAATGACCGTTTGAGGTGGAAAGATATGAGATTTCAGTGCACCCTTTGGAGTGTCATATCAGATCAGATTATGATTAGGGTTATATTCTATATTTTTTGAGAAGGGGTGGAGATCAGAAAATGCACTGCAAAGAGAACATCATTTGCATTCATTTTTCCTTTGACTGAACTGTTTAGGTATAAACTCAAAGAAAAATATTTTTAATCAATTTTGGAGAGCTGGGGATTATGATGTCCAAAATGGAAAAAGTGATCTTTACTAGATGGTGTGTATCATGTTCAATTACATCCGAGATTCCTCCATTCTAATGTGACTTCCCACACATGGAAATTTGGAGATATTTCGAAGTCGCTTGATAATGTAGTTGAATATTTTCAAAATGGTGCAACTTTTGTCATTGTGGAAAAAATTCAGAACCCTAGGGACAATAGTCCAACTCTTCTTTTCCAAGATGGATCTAGATTGCATGTGGAAATGTATGATCTTGGGTTACTAAGCGAAAACTAATAGCACAACTATAGGATTATCTGGAAGTGGATTCAATACAAGTATGATGAGATTAGGTGTAAATGTGATTGTTTTCAGTCATTTTTCTCAAGGAAGCCCAACTACACAGAGTATTGGGCTCCTTTATTATACAGTTTTGAGGAGAAATATTCACAGTTGTTAAGGAATTCAGTTCTTTATGAGCATTGGATTGTATATTTCCATCAATAGATTCCAAAAGAACTGTAGAAAATAATTAGAAACTAAAATTACATGAAGAGCAGATAGGATGTCCTCAAATTGAGATCTCTCTCATCCATCATGGTCTCTATGGTGTTGAATAAACATTTCCATTAAGACAAAGGTGATGAAAATTTTAAGTACCCCACAATCCCAACATTGTACACGAGTGGTTGGGTATGTTATAATTGGTATCAGAGCCAAGATTGCAACACTAGGGGTTGTATGGGCTCAAGGTAAATGAATGACAATGCTTTTGGTGTTTAGAATTTGAAAAAGAACAAGAAAAAATCATGTTCAAGGACTTTCCGCCTCAAACATTCATTTCAACTCGGGTTTACTACAATCCCATGATGTTTGGGCCTCCAAATGGTTCATTTCAATCTCACTATAACTCCACCTCCAAACAGTTTTTTCAATTTGGATGCACTGCAATCTCATAATCTCTTAGCCTCAAAATGGTCATAATGTTCATTTCAGTAGGTTACATTCCTCCAAATATCTTGTCACCAGACCTAGAGCTTGACGTAGACCATGACCTAGACCACCACATAGAGATAGATATAGATTTATACGTTGACCTAGAGCTTGATGTAGACCATGACATAGACCCCCCTAGCTCCATCTAAGGCTACACATAACTTATACTCAATCCTTAGCCCTATATTAACTCGATCCATGAGGATGATGGAATACATTAATTTTTCTTTCTGTATAAAGATAATAGAGGAAGGATTGATCTAAAATGTTTCTCTCAAACAAATATACTTCATGTTGAAAAATGACTAGCAAATTATAATTAAATTTAAAAATTTGTACCTCTTCAAAATATGTTATTTGGAGTTGGATCCAGAACTTTGCACCATGATTTCACCAAAATTTGTACCATGATTTCACTACATCCACACCTCCAAATGATCATATGTCCATTTCATTGAATCCATCATTGTCTTGTGACTATTTCTATGGTGAGCCATACATTCATGTAAGAATTTATACATTGGTTAACCATAAACATACACTGACAGATCCATAATATATACAGGACATAATCCAAATATTATACATCCCTAAATGGTGATTTTTCAATTTAGAAAATGAACATAACAATTCATAAAACATTAAACATAACTAGAATTGATGGCTATATAAACTATGCTGAAAGGAGCAATCACAGCTGATCTGATGAAGTTTTAGACAATATAGTTGGAATGGATTACCCCACATGTTTATATTCAGATGTATGAACCTCTGTTCGTCTTGAGCTTCCCTCAATCGGCGAAGAACGATCTTAAAGTACCTACCAAAATCATTCAACCTCCATAAATATCTAAAAACTCAATACAAGTCATATTTGTAGCGTATTATTTACTCTAAGATGCATTTTTACGAGAGTGTCAAAACATACTTGAATGATATCCTCTTTGTTTTGAGAATACTTTATTGGAGCCATGTGTCTAATATTTGATCAAATTGCCTCCCTTTATTTGAAGTAGCAACAACGAAGTCAACATTGACTTTGTTGTTGCTCCCTCGGATTGAGGTAGGCTTGCTCCAAGATCAAATGGATCCAATAAATTATTCTCTATTGAACAGGGCCAATCACATGAAGGAGGAATATATTATGGCACCTACCCCCCCTCACATCACTCTCAATTCCCCAATACCCATCATATAAATATATTGAAATATCTACAACAAAAACAAACATATATACATACCAATATTCACAACTGTTTACAATGAAATAAAATGTTTCCTTGATCCATTTGGAGTGACAGGAATATGGAGAAAATAAATTTTATATTAAATAGTTATTAAAATATTCATGTACATCATCATTTAGTACTTTTAGCCGACCTCTTCTTCTTAGCTCTATAGTTCCTAATCATTTCATCAATATCTATGTCTCTGTTCTCTGGGTGCCCTTCAAAATCTGATTGTGATTGTGTCCTCTGACATAGAGCACACCTAGTCACAGTGTACTCATGGTGTAATGGAGGCTGATATGACGAGGCATCACCTACAAAAGAAAAAAATATAAAATTTAAATGGGCATTTTTAAAATATCATTGAACTAGTTCAATAATATTAAAAAAAACACCTACAATGCCATTATTTACCTAGTGCATTGGTCTGCACAGTTGGAATGGTTGCCCATGTGTTCTCCTCTTCAAATGTATGAGACTCAAGTATTAAATTATATGACATTGATACCAAAAAATTTATAAGGAAAATCATAAATGTAGAAGTTAAAAAAAATAGAAGTACAAACTGTATAACTATGAAATTATTAAGTATATGATTAAAATATAGTTATATTACTTTCATGTGCCAGCTCGGTCATAGCACCATCGTGGGGTGACATCCCCATCGAAAATTGGGATTGAATGGGAGAACCATCTTCTGGTTGCAAATTGCTATCAGCACACTGCTCTCCAATACTAGTGCATTCGTTGACAATGCTTCTCCCCTAATTAAAACAAAGTTGTAAATATTAATAATATCCAACATGACTGTATTTTTTTTTGTGAGTGAGTATAAGAAGTTGTATTATTGTAGAATATATTATGATACAAAAAGGGGGGCCTCCTGGCCTTCCTAGTAGGAAACAAGACCAGGGGTTCCCAAGTTGTGCTTACTGAAATGTACAAGGGGTGGGACTGGTCTGCCACCAGGGGAAACCAGGTTAGTCCCCCCATAACCAGTTTGAAAAGAAAAAGAAACATAGACATAAAAAAATAGAGCCAGAGACTACGCAGTAGGCTCAGGGGCTAGTGGTCGAACTAACCATTCAACTAACCCTTCACTCATCCAGGACAATGATGTGTTTCTTCCCGTCATCTGCATGGTTTTTGTTATCCTCCTTCTGTGATATCGTGTGAGTCTTATGAATGTGGGATGGCATGTCATGTACATCGATTGATGTGATGTCCATGTGATGGAAATAACACAAATAGAGGTGAAATTGAGAATCTAACTGCTCCATCTTGGATTTCTGATCCTTCTCAACCTCAACTAGAAGTTTGGTAATAGTTTCAAGGCTACTTAGGCGACTCAGGATTTTGTCCATCATTTTCTTGTGATTCGAGTTGTCCTCCTGCCTAGATTCTTCCATTTCCAAACTCACTTTTCCGATCATCATCTTAGTTAGCCATGCCATCTCCACTATTTTATGGTAGCAGGTTTCCCTAGGTTGCGTGGCCCTCAGATTAGTTAGCCAGTTCGCTTCCTATTCCAGTGAATCCCAAGATTTACCTTTGTGTTTTTCTTTGATTTCCTTTTCCCAACGGGTGATGGCCACTTTTCCTTTCGACGCAACTAGAGTTTGGAAGGTGCCCTTCACATATTTTTCGTCTTACTCCATTATTGACACCCATCCTAGATTATTCGAAACTTCCTTTCCAAGGTGATTCCTCTTCCTATGCATTTTCTTCATTCTCACCATTCCTTTTGGTCTATCACAACTTCTTTGTTGGTTACTCAACCTGTGCCTCACTTCACAGGGATTCTTCCTTTCCCTACAATTTTTCTCCTTTTGTTTATGGCTACTCCTGCTGTCTTTCATCTTATTGGTCTTCTCCTGCTGTTATCTTATTCTTCCAATCATGCCTTGTCCGTAGTGGTGATCCCTCCCTTTCTTTTTCTGGTGGTGGAACGTATGATCGTGATGACTCGACCTTTATACCTATTCAAATCCTTGTCCCTACTCGCTTGATATCATACTATGTTATTCTTTGTACCTGTACTTTGGCCTGGAGGATCAATTCTGAACCATGTCACTCCCTCATGCCTTACATCACTTGTTGCATGTATTTTGACATTTGTACATTCCCACGTGCTTTCACTACAATTATTTTTGTCGCCGGGGTCTTCCTGTCGTACCCCCACTGACTGTTTATGCTTTTATTACATGGTCATTGGTGATCGAGTGTTCAACAGTCATATCCTTCCTAGGTCCTACTTGCCCACCACCATGCCTTGTGCTACCCTTCTCGATGTGACCCTCCTTCATGATATTTTGTTGCTAGTTGTATGCAGTCTATTCTGAGTTGGTCATTCGGGAGACTGAGCTAGGTAGTGTCTAGTTATGCATCGTCATTGCTGACCCCCTCATTGGCTATTTTTTTTGCCAAGACATCCGTTGACCTACAGAACCAACACAAATCCACTGTGTTCAAAGTTTTTAGATGCTCCTATATTTTCTATAGGGAGAGATCTAGGCGCCAATGTCTCTGACCCATTCCCACTCTAGTATCGTTCTGGAGTATCTTCATCGTGTTGATGACTAGGGTGGATTCGCCTTCCACGATAGTGTTTGTCATCCTTTCGCGCCTTAGGATTTCAAGGCCAAACTCCAGGGCTCCAAATTCCACTACGTTGTTGGTGGAGTTTCTCATACTCCCAACATACAGTTCGATGATGTTACCAACACTGTCTCTGATCACCCCTCCCATCCCTGCCACTCTTGGGTTTCCTTTTTTCGCCCTATCAAAATTTAATTTGAGGAAGCCTAATAGAGGGGGGGTCCAGTTGCGGTCTCCTAGTTGGAGTTGCGGATCCTGCCCTACTGTTGTGCTGTTGCGCTCGTATTTTAGGTGAAAAAACTCCAAGATGCGGGAGTCCTGGTCTGTGAGTTGCGTTGTTTCCTGCTTGCAGTTGCGTCTCTACACCGTTTCATGTATTTGGGAGATAATTTCATCCTTGATCTTTCCTTCCGCTATAATTTCATTCCTAAAGATGCATCTATTCCTCTCGTTCCATATTTCCCAGATGATCATCCTCGACATTAGGTTCCATTAGAGGTTCACCTTTTTGTTTTCACTGTAGCTCTCATTCCAATTGTTTATGGTTGAGCTGATGTTTTCCCAGATTCTATTGGACTAGTGGTAGATGCCTACCACCCAATCCCATAGCTCTGTTGTGTAACTTCACTCATCGAGGAGGTGACTGGTTTTATCCTCCTTAGATTTGCATATGTGGCAACGATAAGGGCCTATATAACCTCTTTTCCTGAGGTTTTTTAAGGTTAGAATTTGGTTGTGGAGAACTAACCATTTGAACATGTTGATTTTTGGTCATTGGGGGCTGCTCCAGATCTTTCCCCACTGTTGCATCGGGTCCTCTTGATCCTAGTCTTCTATGTAAATCCATGCTTCTTTTATTTTGAATTCCCCACCATTTTCCCTACCCCACCTTAATTGGTCCTTGTCCTCTGAGATTGCAATTTTTCTTTTCCCCAATTCCTCTTCCACCTCTCCTGCTAGAGTTATGATATGGTCTCTATTTGGTGGATTGAGTTTGTCCCAGGTCCTCCATTTTTCACTATCATTTCTTGGCTTCCAGTAATGATGGATTTTTGTTTTTCCTTGCACAGTCATTTCCTTTTGGACCTCCTCCTTGTCCGGATTTTCCATTCTGGATTTCTGTTGCCATGCGTCCTCTTAGAATCTAGCAGTTTGACCATTTATGAATTCCTAGAAGATGTGTTTATGAATCCAATTCTTGTTGTGCTAGGAGAGATTCCATATGGTTGATCCCTCCCTTGTTCCCATGAGTTGAAATTGGTCTTGATCATTGATGTTTGGGGCATAATTGGCCTTCCATAGGTTTGTCCATGGCACTGATTTGTCCTTGACCCATATCGACTAGAGTTTTGGCCCATAAGATTCGTTGGTTACCTGTGGATCTTGTAACCCCAGGCCTCCTTTGCCTTTTGGTCGACAAACCTTCTATGAGGCTACCAGGACCCATTTATTTTTATTTTCAACACATCGTCATAGGAAATCTCTTTGAATGGATCTTATGTTTTGTAGTATTCCTTTAGGAGCAGGTAACATTGACATCATATACATCATAATTGCTTGTAGGACCACTTTGGTGAGGATAAGCCTCCCTTCCAGGTTGAGAGCTTTGTAATTCTAGTTTTTTACCCTCTCTTGCAGTTTGTTGATCACTCCTTCCCACGTTGCCATTTTGCAAGATATGTTTGTCAAGGGAATTCCTGAGTATTTTGTTGGGAGTGTTTTGCATTCAAACCCCAGAATATTGGGTAGGTTCCGTTGGAATGAAAGATTAGTGTTGAAGAAATAGATCATGGATTTTAAGTGGTTGATCTATGCTCCTAAGGCTTCCCCAAATTCTTATAATATTCTTTATAGTTTTTTGCATCCTTGACCATGGGTGTGCCATGGAGTAGGGTGTCATCAGCGAACTGTTGGTGTGTGGAGGTTGGAAAGTCTTCTAAGGGTTTGATTCCTTTTAGTTCCCACACTGTAGTTGCACTTTTTATGCTTTTGTTGAGCCTTTCCATCATCAAAATGAACAGAAAGGGGAATAGCGGGTCTCCTTGTCTCATGCTTCTTGAAGGCCAGAAAGGTTTTGCTGGGGCTCCATTAATTAGGAGCGAGTAGCTTGTCATTAAGAATAGATTGAAAATCTAGTTGATCCAGTGTTGTTCAAACCCAAAGGCTTCTAGCGTTTTGGCCATATAGTGCAAACTAATCTTGTCATAAGCCTTTGCTAGGTCAAATTGGATTATCAACCCCACTCTCCTTTGGATTTTTAGCATGTGTATAAGTTCATGGGCATGGATGATGTTATACAGTATTTGTATTCCTTCTACAAAACCCACCTGCTCTTGTGAAATCAATGTGGGTAGGAATGGTTTCAATCTATTGGCTATGACTTTGGAGATTATCTTGTAAACAAAATTGCATAAATCTATCAGCATGTAGCGATCTGGGGTCCTTGCTTCATTTTCTCATGGGATTAGAGTTATCATTGGGGCATTTAATGCTTTTCGGATGGAGGCAGAAAGTCTAGAGTCTTCCACCACCACATAAACATCATATTTAACCACTTCCCAGTAGGCTTTGAAAAATTCCTCTATGAATCCATCTGGGCTTGGGGCCTTTCCATTGGGCATTTCCTAGACCACTTGGTTGATTTCCTCCTTTGTTATAAGTTTGTTTAGATTGACATTTTTTTTCTCTGTGACCAACCTGGGGATGTGCTAATTTATCCTTTGTATGGCCCAGTTCTGTCTTGGTTGGGTTCCTAGGCTATCCCTTGGAAGTGATTGACCAATGTATGTTCAGATTCCTTGTGGGATTCTATTTCAATCCCATCATGATCCCTAATTTTCAATATTTTGTTATGGGTTCTGCTTGCAATGGTGGTTCTATGAAAAAAATTGGTATTCTGCTCCCCTTCCTTTAGCCACCTGATTCTGGACTTCTAGCACTAGAGAGTTTCTTCTTGCTGGCATCTTGCTTCCCATTCCTTGGTCATTTGGATCTCTTCTCTTTTCCAATCCTCTGTGTAACCCTCGTCTATGCAGAGTTTTTGGAGTATGCTAATTCTATCCTCAATCTTTTTCTTTTATTGGTTTATGTTCCCAAAGATTTCTCTGTTCCACTCTTTTAGTTTGTGTTTGATGTACTTGAGTCTCTTATAAAGTTTGAACATATTTGTCCCTTGATCCGATAATTCCTCCTACCACCATTGGTTAATGTGCTCCTTGAAGGTGGGATTTTCAATCCAAAATTTCTCAAATCTAAAAGGTCTGGTCTTTGGAGTGGTTTGGAAGTTTACTTCCAATTGGAATGGATAATGGTATAAACCCCCCCATGGTAGGATACTGCATTCTAAGGTTAGTCCCTGTAGAATGATGGATTCTGACATGAGGAATATGTCTAGCCTTGTAGCTACTTGCTAGTGATTACTTCGTTTGTTATTCTAGGTGAACTGGCCATTGTTGGTTCTTATGTCTACCATCTCCATTGTCTCAATGAAGGCTAAGAATTCCTATGCATCTCTATCTGGTCTCCTGGTGCCCCCTTTTTTCTCCACAAGTGTCATGATTATGTTGAAGTTCCCTGCCAAGATCCAGTAGAGGTTGCGGGATCTTGCCTTTATATTTTCTAGGTCTTCGAGCATTCTCCTATTTTCTTCCAACCTCTAGGGACCATACACATTGCTGCATAGAATCACCTCAGTGTTACCTATAATTTGCATGTTAACCAAGAGTGTGTGTCTTGTAGCTTCAGTGAATGTGGGTTGCATAAGGTGAGTATATCGCCTGCCATCTATTGACCTTTGACAACCAACATCTAGTACTTGCTCCATTGTTTTTTACTGATTGTTTCCATTTTGTCTACAATGCATTTTGTCTCTTGAATGAAATAGAGGTCAGGTTGTTCCTTCCTCATTCCATTTTTAAGGATCCTTTTCTTTCATGGGTTGTTTAGGCCTCTTATATTCCATGTTATAATATTCATTTAAACATGTGTGAGGGAGTTGGGAAAGAGACTTTTTATCTTACTTGAATTTATCAGTAGGGATCCTAGTTCTTTAGGGCTATGCTGTTTTATTTCCTGCCTTTATTCTGCCTCGTCTGCTTGGGTGAATGATGTGGGTTTCCATCACCTTCTTTGATTCTCAGGTGTCCTATTTCTCTGTGCGTATGTTTGATCCCTATGAATTTTTCTCCCTCCCTTAGAAGGAAAAGGTATTGGATATGATCTAGTTGTTCCACTGGCACATTATCTACTCCCTACCTTTTCCATCGCTCCAAGATATTTGGGAGATTTATTCCTTCCCTTTCCATAATGTCTCTGAGATCGGGGTCTTCTATGCCTACCTCACTTGGTTTCATATCTAAATCTCCATATTCCTCCTGAAATGGGGTGTTGGCGCCTTCGGTTCCTCCTTGCATAGGACTTGCGTTATCTCCCTGTTCTCTCTTATTTCCTGGAATATTGGTGTTCTCTTGAGTTTCTTGTTCCCTAGCTACTCTAGATTTTGAATTTTCCTTTCCTCCTTCTTCCCCTTGGTTAGTCCTATCCCGTCCTTTTGGTCTAGTCCCAGCTTCCGAGTTTCTTTCTATTGGGGATTTGATTGGTTTATTGTTTGATCTATTTCTATGGCTCGGTTTTACAAACCCTTCCTCATCCTGCTGTGCTTTGGTGTTTTTTGTTTCTTGTTTTTTATTGAGTGGACATTCTCTGATTAAGTTTCCATGTTCATTGGATCTTCTGGATATAAATGGGATCTTGTCATAATCGATTCTTTGTATCCATTCCTCATTCCTAAATTCCAGGCTTCTGGCTTCTAGGAGTGTGCTTGACACATCCATATCTATGCAGTTCCTTACATAGGATGTATATCTCCCTTTTAGGGTTTCTTATGATGTCTTAACATATTTTCCAAGTTTGTTCCCGATTACTTCGGAGGTGAATGACAACCAATAGTCTAGCGGTAAGGAGTAAAACCTCAGCCAGACTGGAACATTTTTAAAGGTTTCTTTCTACGGGGATAGGTTTTCCTTCCATGGTCGCATGCGCAACTCTGCTGAGGCATGGAA
>ML784732.1:42164-55891 GCA_009831015.1 Picea engelmannii
CAAAGAATTTATCCCTATCCTCTAGGTTCATGAAGATGGATGTGAAGAATCCTTTTGAACCCAGGTGGATTTCCACTTCTCCACTTGGCTTCCATTGATATTTTATCCAATTGTACAACATTTTTTCTGTGGGCCACAACTCGATGAACTTGTATATTAGTGCATGTGTCTTCATCTGGTCCTGATAGAGTTGCGTTTGTGGGTATTCCAGTATAAACTTGGGTATCAATGTTGTTTTAGGCTTACATGGGTTGCGCCCATCTTCCCCACTGGGGTTCGCTGGTTAATGCACAACCTTCTAGGTTTCTCTAGCTTTGTCCCCCATGTGATCCCTTTTTCCTGGTTGCTCTCTTAGTTCTTTTCCGATCCTAATACCAAGGTGATTGTCAGTGGTTCTTTAAACCCAATGCCTCATGGGAATTTCCCCCTGTCTACCACTACCTGCTTATATGATGGGGTGCCACTCCCACCCCCTTTGGAAACCATTCTGAAATCTTTTGAGACCGCAACTGTCAAACCCTAGCTTGCAGTTTCTTCAGCTTGCTCTTTTTTTAAAAGGTAAGCGGGCTTGGCCCAGTTAAGCTTTGTTTTGCGACTAGACCACATCCTTGCTTGGGTATGAGCACAATACTTGACCTTCATTGCAAGAATGAATTTACCATCCAACCACCTCCACTGACCTTAACATGACTGTATTATATTAATAATAAAGGTTAATGTGGATTGAATTTTATTTACCTTATCCTGCAAATTAGTTCTTGGTATCTTCCCCAAGATTTTTTGGTGTTCAACTACAACTTTATAGTCGTACTTGTAACCAATCCTGATGTCTTCCTCCATGGTTTCAATACCAAACTCGTCACCCTGCATTGCATAAGAGTATGTATTTTTAATGCTATTCACTACAATTACCTAAAAGTTTTAAGGCGATACAAATAATATATTTAGGTACTTAGAATTCATGAATGCAACTTCAAGTAGTCGCCCTGACCTAGCCTATGTTGGCCACATTGGGAAAGCCTTTCTTTTGTTTCCTTTGACGTGTCAGTTAACCTATCATCAAAATTTTCAAGTATGTTAATATATACCACAATTTTATTTACATCTAAAAAAAATTTAAGGTATTGGATTGAAATTGTAATTTACCTTCTGGAACCAGAGGGTATTTTTCCTTCATCTGTCAATTTTTTCTCTTTTGCGTCCTCAATGAGGGCCTTCCAATCCCTCTATTAGAGAATGCTCGTACCTATCATTTTTTTTCAAGTGCTTCCTATATGTTTCTCATGCCTATTTTAAATATTGTCTAGTTGTGGCAGTGGCCAAGGTCTTATTAGATGTGTCTATACCAAAAAGGATTTCGAGATAATCCATAAATTCATTTTTGGGGTTGGAATTCTGGGAATACCACCTCTCCCGTATGGTGGGCCCAAAAATCAGCAACACCTTATTCTCCAAGGACCTATAAAAATCATTATTCCCTACACACAAAATGACTATATGATCATTAATTTAAAAATAACAATTTAGATGATTTATATTTGTCTACATAGAGAACATGAAACAATTAAAAATTTAAAAATTACCTGGCACTTTAACTTGCTTTAATAGAAGTCCTTCCTCATTGACCATAAATGTTCCCTTAAGGGTCCCTCTGTTGTTCACATGCCTTTCTTTAGGAAAAGCAACAATATAGTTTGTAAAATCATCAACCTCATCTCTTTCACCACCTCCAGAGCCTACCTATGTGTCCTCTTCCTCGATGTGCATGTCATGCCTCCCACTTAATGGTGTGGAAGGTGGAGATCTGAATAGCTACGTCCTAGCAATTGTATGAGGGCTTGTGTTGAGACCCTGTGGAATCTGTGCATCGCAACTACTACCGACACCATGCATGTTTGTGTCAACAGGATCCAAAATCTCTATATAAGAAAGAAAACATTTTTTCTTTTAGATAATGTAAAAGTTAAAAATCAATCTTTCATAATTGATCATATTATGACATCAAAATAAAACCACTTGAAATTATGGTTATTACCTTATATGTATTAAGCCTTGTCATAACTTCTTTTATCCTTTCTTCTACCTCAGGAGTTTGATCTAGAATATCTATCAAGTGAGCTAGTTCCTTGTTTTCTTTATTGATTTTTTTTCTAATTAAAACCATATGGTCAAGGAATTCATACAAATCCCTTCCTCTGAGTGAATCATCATCAACATCATGTTCTAAGGCCACTTTTGATTTACCACGATCATCCTGCCACATTATAGTAAAATCATGACTGTGATCATTATCATGAGAAATAAATTCAAATGTATGAGAAATCCTCCCTCTTTATTGACATCCAAGGAGGAATGTTATTGTTGATAACAAAAATATGACACAATGAGTAAACAAACTGAATCTCTCCTAATGGATCAACACATTAAAGAACATAATGAAAATCATAAAATATAAGAGTCATTGCTTACATGTTGGGTAAATTAGTATATGTACCGCCCCCATAATAGCAACATCTATAACTATTCTATTCAAATTGTAATCAATCAATAATTCTTCCCTTGCAACTATTGATTTTATTGCAAATACGAATACATGGTTTCCTTCACGCCCCTCAAATACGCAATTGGGTCGCTTATTTGTGGTAGAAGATTGTGCACTGTTTATAAACCCTGCAATATTTCCCGTTTCTTTTGGCCTTCCGTCAATATAGATAGTTTCTCCTTTATTTTGATCATTGTCTTTTAGCTATATATAATTTGCATCCAAGCGATATCTTCACATAATTTTTGTATATTGGAATATTCATATCCAATATTTGTATATATAAAAGGGTCCTACGTACTCCATTAATTCAGTTAATCCATCATAACAGACCTTTATTCCATCCATGGAGAATAGCCCCAAACCATGTAATGACAATGGAGAAATCCAGTATATCCTTTCCTTTACACAAAAATCAATGTTTATGTCAGGAAGATCCTTGGGTACCCATTGTTTCACTATATGTTTGAACCTCAAGGGCACCTCGACATCATCTATTCTCTCCTGATCATAAGAACATGATCCCCCTTTCGCAAGAAAAAATTCCATGCATCTATGGAATTTTATTCTGATCTTCTCACCTCTAGTTGATCTCCACCTATTAGACCTACTAGACGTCTCACTTTCCTCTATTCTACCTCAACCCCCCTCTCTCAATGAAGATAGATATGAAAAATACTTGTTTTCTTGTACGTCCTATAATACCATCAATGACAGAAAGTGACTTTCAAATCTAGTTTATGCATGATAATATTTCCCTAGAATGTTGAAACTTGCGGCATACACTTGATATATTTTCTCTTAAATTGCCTAGTGGATTAGGGTTGTTAAGAAGTGAAATATCATCTATTGTTTCTATTGTTTTATTATATTTCATATCAGCCCTAATGATGTAATATATCTGGGAAACTCTAGGAAAGAGGTAAAATTTATGAAGTTCAAGACACTAAGTTTCTAATTTAGAATTTCAACAAAAATTTTAATTGAACTTTTTACATAAAAAATTGTTTTCTAGAGTCAATTAAACAATTTTTTTTGTTTTACTAGAACCCAACAAGATAATGGTGGTGTTGGATTGATGCCAATGTGGCCTCATCAAGTATAATGTTGGGTGGTATAACAATGTGTCTTAACAACTAAGTTTTGGAGGTGAATTTTGATTTCTTGGGATTAGTTAAATTATTCCATTGGTTCTTGAAATTTATTTGTTGAGAAAAACTAGTGTATTTATTGTATATATTGTTGAACCCTAGTAAGAAGTCAAATGTTCAAAATTTCAACTTCTAGAAGCAACATATGATTACTAGATTCCAATGTAATGGATTGTTAGGATTGGGCATAGGAAAGGGTAGGAGAAACTTTGATGATGAGAATGTGCAATAATTCTTTCACTCAAATAATATAGAGGATATGATGTTAATAAAGTTGTCCATAACAAATGATAAGTTGCTACAAGTCGAAGATTTGGTAGTGATTACCTTGAAGATTTTATCTCCTTTTGAAAATATTGTTGAAACTTTAAATGTCACCAAGGAAATTGCTAACATTACATTTAAGTTGTGTAGACAATTATTAAAAAATGACAGATTCAATAAATAGTTTAAAAGAAATAGCAAATAATCCAAAAGTCCATTTACAATAAAGAGTAAGGACAAAGGAAAGAAGAAACTAAATGGCAGAATCTGAAGTTGTAGAATGTCAATATTGGAATTGAATGATGGCGCAAAATGGCTTCTAAGGAGATTACAAGGATGAGAAGAGCATGCCTAATATTTAGGCCTTATTGAAAGAATAGAACAAAATGTTTATGTAGAGTTTTACTGATATGAAAGGGATTCAAGAATATTTTGGGGAGATGAGGATAGATTTGTGGTTAGATGCTAATCATATTAACCATCAACCCTATCATCTTAATCCCAGGGTTAAGGAGAAGGTAGAGAAATGATTTGACATAATATTGTAAATACGATTAATATTCCGAGTAGATGAATCCAATTAGATCATTCCTATTTTTATTCATAACAATAAGGAATTTCATGACATTAAGGTTTGTGTGGACTTTAGAGTATTAAAATCTACTTGTGTATGATACTTTTCCCACTCCTTTTAGTGATGAGGTGATTGATCAAGTTGTAGGAAATGAGGATTATTCCTTTATATATTTCTTTTCAAGATATATCAAGTATGAATTGAAAAAGAAGACAATAATAAGACCACATTTACTAGAAAATAAGGATCCTTTGGCTATAGTTTCATGCCTTTTGGGCTCAAGAATGCACCAGGTTTCTCAAGTTGTGATTATAGCCTTTAGGGATTTCATTCACAAGTTTTTGGAACATAAATTGTTGAAGGAACATATTGGGTTGTTGAAGTTAATGTTTGATAAATGTAGGATGCTCTGTATCTTCCTAAGTTTGAATAAGTGCATATTCTTTGTACCATTTGGCATTTTGTTGGGATACATTGTTTGCAAGGAAGGAGTATTGGTGGACCCTTCCATGATTGTTGTCATTATGAATCTACTTACACCAAATAATGTTAAATATATGTAGTCTACTTTGGTACATAATAGCTACTAACAAAGGTTCATCTACAATTATGCCTCGATCACAGAGTGATAACGATCCTCTAGAGTAGTTATTGAAGAAAGCTAAACTATTCTTGTGGTCCCCTGAATGTGAATCTACTTTTAATATACTAAAAAAAAAAATGGCAAGTGCCCTAATTTTGGTGTTTCCTAATTCTAATGTAAAATTTCATGTACATGTAGATGTTTTTTCATAGCATTAGGAGTGGTTCCTGTGGAACCAAGAGAAATAAATTTATATCACCCTATATAGTTTGCAACTAAGCATATTGCACAAGTTGAGCACAACTACATCACCATATAGCGTGAAGGAATTTCGATGGTTTATTCTCTATAAAAGTTAAGACACTACCTTCTAGGAGGATGCTTTAAATTTTATATAAATCAATTTTCATTGAAATATTTGATAAATAAGATTTTTCTAGAGGGTTATATTTGTAGGTGGTTTCTCTTCTTTCAATAATTCTCCTTTGAATTTGTGGTTAAACCTAGTAAACATATTGTAAGGATTGATCACCTCTTTAGGCTCGAGTCAAGAGAACCAGGTGGTGCATTGGATGATAATGTTCTAGATACAAACCATTATAAGTAGAGGCTATCTTGAAATATATAGAGGAGAATTATTTGTTTCTAACTACTGGTGTTTCTCCTAAAGATTATTCCACAACTCAAAAGAATCAGTTAGTGGTTAGAGCTGCAAATTATCAGTTAATCACAGAACAATTATAAAAATTGGGGATTGATCATATTATTTAGATATGTGTGATGATTCATTAAAGGAATGATATTCTATGGGAATGTAATCAAGGAGTTGCAAGAGGGAATTTTGGAGGAAAATTAATAGATCACAATATTTTCCAAGCTAGTCTTAGGTGGCCAACCATATTTAAGGGCTCTAAGGAGTATCCTAGAACTTATGATGTCTATAAAAACGTAGGTAAACCTTCTAGGGGATATGAACTACCCTTTAATCCAGTAAGGTGTATACAACCTTTTGATAAATGAGATATTGACTTTGTGGGATATATTAAACCTCATAATATCCAATTATAAAGCTTGATATATCATTAATACAACTGATTATCTCACTAAATGGGAAAAATTTTCACCTACATAGGATTTTATGATTGATAATGTAGACAAATTTATGTTTGAGAATTTTATTAGAAGGTTTGGTTACCAAAGGAATTTGATGAGTGACCAAGGTAGGAACTTATTGAACACCACTATAGCTACTTTGAGTAGGGAATTTCTTATCTAGCATCATAAAAGTATCCACTATCATCTTTAGGCTAATGAGACTAGATGATTCTTCAAAAGATGATTCATCTCATCTTGCATAGCTTGTTCCCATTCAGTTTGTCCTTGTGCATTTTAGTAAGAGATAGGAGCAAAAGTCTTAAGAACACGTGCACATGTGTGATGATAGTAACCTCCGACACTACAACCATAGTGGTTGAAGGTGTTGAAGGAGTACCATTGACTATAGTGGGTATGGGAGATGAATGATTCCTAGTATCTTTCTGACTCGATTCAATACTCATTCTCATATGATCACAAGTCTGGTAAGTGGAGGTGTATGTACCATGTATGATAACTTTACACATTTTAGAAGGAAAAGATTCAAAATGTGGTGGTAATTGTAACAAGTGGAGAGACCTACGGGGAAGATGGTCTGGCCCCATGATGGCTCAAGACTCATGATATAAAATAAAATAGGACCTAAGGCCAAATAGTAATCAAAGAGCACACCAAAGTAAAATAAACAAAATACCAATATGCACACAAACATGATAAAGTGGCTAAAACAAGCCTCCCTCTCTAAAGTAGGTATGCCTCTCCCAAGAGGGGCTTGAGACTCCTCTGCTAAATATCAGAGGTAACATAATCAATTATAAGGTCCCTCATGGGATTAACAACTAGTCGGTTAGATCCCCCCAAAGAGGTAATCCTCCATAAAGGCTATGTGTTTTCTGATGCTTATCTAACGCATGGTACCTGCAGAATAACCCCTGCAAGTAACATATGTGGTACCTAAGTCAAGCAACTAAGAAACCACGATATAATCGATGCACAAGAGAACATTCATAAGTTAGATCTACTGTATAGGCAATGTAAAAAATACTAAAACCTCGAAAGCACGACCTCTCATAGAGGTAAAGGTACTAGCAAGATCCCCATATATGAATAGATCCCTAGAAATATATCTGACATTAAGAAGGTATCAAGGGGATAGCCCTTCAACCAACCTCACGCGACCTCATGCTTAACTCCAGTGTAAGCAGAGCCTCTTGATATTACCAATTATATAATGGATTTCTCCACTTCCTTAGTTAGACACATATGTTGATTTAATAGCCTTGGAGAAGTTTACTCACAAAATCCTATTCCAAGGATCTAAATCCTAAGCTAGTTTGTGCACCCTAGAAAATAAAATTGTTACTGATCAATTTTAAATTATAAGAGTTACTTTTAGTGGCCTTGCTTACTCAAAAAGGCACAGTCGTGAAACTAATGATGTTATGACTCAAAAAGAAAAATAAATGAATATGAACACGATGCAAAGTCCTAAATTCAATTCCCAATAAATGATATGATTTTCAAAATGAAATTTTCAATTTAGTAGTTCTACAATTCTAAATAAGATGCAATCTTTCTTTAGATGTACTAAGATCAATGATAAAGACCATACATTCGTGTTAGAAAATATCCTGTGGTGAACCATACATTCATGTTAGAATTTCAACATTGGTTAACCATAAAACTACACTGATAGATCCATAATATCTAGAGGACATATTAAAAATATTATACATACATAAATGGTGATTTCTCAATTTAGCAATCTAACATGCAACAAAAAAATTGAGGTGGTACTCAACATCATGCCTCATACATGATGAATAAAAATGTTGTTGTAAAGTTGCAACTATATTTGATGTGACAAAATTCCCAACCAACTTCAAGAAATGATATTACCAAATCAACAAATCCATAGGTTCACTTGCAAGTGAGCACATCCTATCAAGTCAATACAAAAGATCATTATTCATATGAAAATCAACTGAATTAATAATAAGTCTTTTGTAGGTAGTGTGACATCCTTATTGAATGGTTGCAAAAACTTTCACAAAATTTATGTGTGTATTGTAGAACTCTTTCTAGTGTTCTATATCACACCTTTTTGTGTTAAGAACCACTGTGAGTGGTATTGGTGGTCGACTCGAATAATATTCTACATTTTTATCTCTTCAATGTAAATGTTTGATAACCAATTGGAATTTCTATAAGTAATTCCATTTCATATGTAGTGTGGTCTCAAATTTTCTCTAGCTTTGTAGTGGCTTATGGTTAGATTGAATAACAATTTATTTTCCCTATACATAGTGTCTACACTAGTGAACTACTTAAGCAATGGGGCACATCTCTCTATCATAACTACAAAATTTATGGATTGTGACATTGAATGTCTCTAAGTAAAACAAAATGGAATGACATTGTTGTGTCAGAAAAATACCTATCCCATAGTCATATGCATCATATTCTATATCAAAAGTATGAGCAACATATAGTAGTGTAAGAATAGGTGTAGTTCATAGCTTCAACATCTTCACTTCTTCAAAAACATGTTGTTGCACCTTGGTCTAGATGATGAAGCCTTGTTTCCTCAAATTCCCTCTTAAAATTGTAGGATAAGGTGACACAATATTGATTCTTTAGATAAGGGTGACACTAATAGCTACCCAAACTAGAAGTAATGACATATCCAATAATACAAAAAAATCATTGTGTTTCCTCCTTTTTTTTTTTTATGTTTTGGGAATGATGTGTTTTTCATTTCTTGTTATTATTTTTTTATTTTTATAAATATTAAAATAGTGTTTCTGTTATTTATGTTACAATGGGGAGACACGTGCCATATGAAAAAAAATGATTTCAAGGAACATGATAAAAAAGGTCGGGACATGATCAATGATGTGCCCATGATGTGTTTCCTTGAGTGGGATGGATAATGACATTGGAGGTGAATATTTAAAACAAGAATGGGGTGAAACAATGGCTTATCAACATGATTCTAAAGTAATACAATAAAATAAGTGTAACGACTCAATACTCCATTAGGTAATGGTAAAAAATTAAGAAGAGAGAGGCATGGGGCTCATTCATACAATCATAGACTATGTGGACTCCCATACCTATGGTACAAACTAGCATGGGTGTCAACATGTGAACTATGCTAAACTAGAGAAACTTATACAAGGATGAGCACTATCATTCAATGAGAACAAAAAAGTGGCTTAGAGAGGTTAAGTTGCTTGCTAGTATGGTGGTGCAGATCCCCACCCCTTCTCTCCTCTAGGGATGTGAAAACTCTCAATCTAGGATCGTTCGAACAAATGAGTTGGATTGAATCTTTGGTTCCCTGTTGGAACCCGACAAACTTTATCACATGCCCCCATTTCTTCAAAGTGTGGGTCCTCTTAACCGTAGGACTCTCTTCTTGGCCCTTTGAAGAAATTTGGTGATGACACTCGTTCTCCATGCTAGTGCCTTTCTATCATGTGACCTCAGGCTGCATCCCAGGGCTCAATCATAATAATCTCTTTGGGTTTCGAGATTCGACTCTTCGCACGACATCCAACGCTTATGTTCTTGAAATCCTAATCAAAGAAATCAAATGATGTAAGGATCAATAGTCCCCATTTTTCCTTCCAATTGACAGATGTGATATATTCAAACTTTGGCCTTTGGGGAGCTCTCGATATCCTTCTTGGATATTTCCTAGAGTACTATTTCTCTGAATTGTGTGGATTTCTTCCACACACCCCCTCTATATCCAACAATTTTGATTCAAATCGCTCTTCAGAACTTCATGAAGATCTTTATTTTTCTCATGGAAAACCTCTTGGATCTCTTTCTCTCGGATCTCTTGATCTCTTTCCACCTGTCTCCTCCTAGCGATGGATGATTTTATGGTCTTTGAGACTTTGACAAGTCCTTGACCTTCTCGCAAACTTAGCGCAATTTTTTCCCAAGACTTATATTGTTCTCATCCTTTCCTCTGCACTCCTTGCAAAGTTCTGCACAAATTCTTCTGTGATGTTTTTTGGCTTGAACCCTTCGAGGTTCTCAGGTCCTCTGTGTCCTTTAATGGACCTTCTTGTTCCCTCTAGGAAGATTAACTCCCTTCCTCCTGATCTTGTAAGATAAACTTACTATATCCTTGGCCCACTCCTTGTGCTCAACTAATCCTTTCGACAACTTCTCCCTAAGCCCTTCCAGAAGTATTAAGGCATCTCCTTTCCTTGTTCGATGAACTCTTGCAAATATTTCCTTCTTAAAAGTGTTCAACAACGTTGGGGTTCTCTCAAGGCTTCCAACACTTTAGAATGTGCTTCTCTTGTACACCCTCGTACTTTCTCTATGCCCTCCTAGAAAAGTATTACAAAGTATTCAGTAACTCTGCATTGTGTTTCCTCCTACATAGTTGTTCTTTCTAAGGTATCCAAACATCTTGAAATTTCCCTCCGAGTCTATGAATTATCCTGGGGTGCCCTCCTGGAAGATTCTCTTCTGACTCAAACGAGTTCAGACATACACTCCTTGCATTGGCTCACAGAGTTTCCAGCCTCTCTGATGCACTCCTTACACTTAGCCTTGAGAACTAAACTTAATTCAGCACACTCATAGATATAATATTATGAGTCTATCCCTACACACAATTTATAACATACATCTATAGTGAAAATGCATACGAATGACATTCACAACTAAACATCCATTACATAGAAATTGCTAAACATGAAAATCTGTTACTTTCTATTAATGGTGAAATGTCCATTACGATACTATTGAGGAAAAGATATGAAATAATCTTACTTAAGAATTTTCAGACTCTGCTTGGCTGGAGCAAAGTAAATGGGAATATCAACCTATGTTTATAGCCAACAAAAATAACATCCTAACTCACAAGTATGAATTATGAGTGCTTAGGCTAGTCTTTTATCAACAAAAAGGTTGTTGGAAATTTATTTTTTATGTAATTTTCTGAACATATCAGTTGCTAAAATAAATGTAAAGAGAGAAGTAAAGTTACCAAGATGATAATCTGTTAAGAACCAAATACTAATATAGCATAGAAAAACCTCAGAATAAGTACTCAACGCCTTGAAAAAGAGAGAAATTCAGATAATAAACCTCTTCGAGGGGGCAACCTCCTTATGCCCACATAAATGTACAATTACCAGATGATTCAAAATGAAAATGTCTCCTTGGTATATATAGGAGACTAGGAAGTATAATTACAACTAATGGAATAAAGCCGACATAAATAGAATAACAACACTAATGTAATATGCCGCAATCAAGGGGTAATGAGCCACTATTTATGGCTTAACATGCACCTCCCCTTGAGATAAGTGTTGTCCACAATGCTTGAGTAAATATGAATGTTTCTTTATAAAAGACTCATCTTCCCAAGTGGAATCTTCAACTGGTAGTTTCCTCCATTTAATGAGATACTCTGAAATGTATCTATTCCTCCGCTAGCGAATTCTTATGTCAGTGATGGCTTCAGGTTCCAATATGATTTTTCCTTCCTCATCAAGTTTTGGAAATATAGTTTGAACTAGGATCTTTTCACCTATAACCTTCTTTAAGAATGAAACATGGAAAACTGGGTGTACTCGTGAAGATGCAGGCAACTCCAATTTGTGTGCCATAGTACCAATCTTTCGCAACACCTTATAAGGGCCATAATACTTTGTTGATAATTTATTATCCTTATTAGATTGCTTGAGGGACATCTGTTTGTATGTTTGTAGTCTTAAAAACACCCAATCTCCTACTTCAAAACTTCTTTCACTACGATGTTGATCTGCTTGTTGTTTCATGCAATTTTGTGCCATGGATAGGTTGTCCTTTAATATTTGGAGAACTTGTTGTTGATGCCCGATGTGATCTTCCACTGCTTGAACCTTAGATTTTTCTTTTAGAGAAGAAGTGATGGAAGGAGGGTGGTATCCATAGAGTTCCATAAATGGTGTCATTTTTGTTGCAGTATGAAAGGAAGTGTTATACCACCATTCTTCCAAGGGTAACCATTTGAACCATTGTGTTTGCTTATCATAGACAAAGAAAAGAAGGTAGACTTCCAGAAATTTGTTCATTATCTCGATTTGTCCATTAGATTGTGGATGATAGGATGATCTATGAGCCAATTGAGTACCCAAACAAGAAAACAATTCTGTCCAAAAATGTCTAGTGAAGATGTGATCTCTGTCACTTACATTAATCTTTGGGTTGCCATGTAACTTTTGAACTGTCTCCATGAATGTGATGGAAACTGTACTAGATTTGAAGGGATGAGAGAGTGCACAAAAGTGTGTGTACTTGGTCAGTCTATCAACAATCACCATGATGACACTCTTTCCTTTAGACTTTGGTAACCCTGTGATGAAATCCATGGAAACCTCCTCCTAGCGCTGACTTGGGATGCTAATGGTTTTAAAAGAACTGGGGTCTTAATTGTTTCCACCATATTTTTTTGGCAAACAAAACATTCTACCACAAACCTTTGAACATCAATTTTAAGGCCATCCCAAAAAAATTCCTTCTTGACCCTATGGTAGGTTTTCAAAAATCTCAAGTACCGAGGTGTGCAATTCCAATAGTACCTTTTGTTTGAGTTGGGAGTTCTTACATAAATATAAGCGATCTTTGTAACATAGTGAATCATTTTTCCATGTAAATGTATCTGATGCACCAGAATCTTGCTGCAACCTTTGAATGAGAGTCCACACTATTTTGTCATTTTTCCGTTCATCCCTTGCTTATATTATCCAATAAGGATGGATGATTGAGATAGCACAGAGGAAGGCCTCAACATATCCATCCTTTCTTGAGAGTGCATCTACCACAACATTTTTCTTCCCTTTTTTATAGATGATTTCAAAATAATAACCCAATATCTTGGTTACCCATTTTTGTTGTTCTTCTAAATATAGTCTTTGTTCCAAGAAGTATTTAAGACTATCATGATCTGTTTTGACCTTAAAGTGCCTACCTATTAGGTAAGGACACTATTTCTTCAATGCATGTAGTATTGCCATCATTAACTTATCATAAATGGGTTTTTGTAATTCCTTTCCCTTGACTGGTCGACTTTCAAAAGCCAGGGGCCTTCCTTCTTGCATTAGGACAACACCAATTCCATTTCCCGAGGCATCACATTCCACAATAAAGGTTTTTGTGAAGTCTGGAGTGGTCAAGATAGGAGCTTTGCACATCACCTCTTTAAGTTGTTCAAAAGTTTTAGTTTCTTCTAGAGTCCATGAAAATGCATCCTTGTTAGTTAGTGCCATTAAAGGTGTTGTTATTCTTCCATAGTGCCGACCAAACTTGCGGTAGTAACCTGTCAAACCCAAAAATCCTCTAAGACTCTTCAATGTTTTAGGAATCAACCAGTCCATCATGGCCTTAATCTTGTTAGGGTTTACCTTGACACCTTCATGAGATACAATATGACCCAAATACTCTACCTCCTTCACTCCAAAGAAACATTTGGATGGTTTGGCATATAGTTGTTTCTCCTTTAGT
>ML784732.1:55941-81676 GCA_009831015.1 Picea engelmannii
AAACATTTGGATGGTTTGGCATATAGTTGTTTCTCCTTTAGTAGTTGTACCACCTTGTCAACATGTCGCACATGATCCTCCCAAGACTTTCTATAGATTAGTATATCATCAAAAAATACTAATACGAATTTTCGAAGGAAGGGCTTGAAAATGGAATGCATAAACCCTTGGAATGTGGAAGGTGCATTTGTAAGGCCAAAAGGAATGACCAAAAATTTATAATGGCCTTCATGAGTTCGGAATGTTGTTTTTGGGATATCTTCTTCCTTCATTCTAATTTGGTGATACCCTGAACAAAGATCCAACTTTGTGAAATAGATTGCTCCATGTAGTTCATTTAAAAATTCATCAATGACGAGAATAGGAAACTTATCTTTAATAGTGATCTTGTTGAGGTCTCAATAATCTGGACACATACGCCATGAGCCATCTTTCTTGAATACCATTACCACCGGTGTAGAGTAAGAACTTTGGCTAGGTCTAATAATGCCAGCGTCTAACATTTCTTCAACCATGTGCTCAATTTCACTCTTCTGGGCATAAGGGTATCTGTATGGCCTGATGTTAGGAGGGACACTCCTAGGAATTATGTGAATATCATGATCATGATTTCAAGTGGGTGGAAGAACTTTGGGAATATCTTCAAATAATTTTGAATGCTTATCAATGATCCCTTGGAGATCTAGAGGAATAGATGTCTTGGATGTTTGAACATCTAGTGAGAATAGTTGTGCAATAACACCTTAATGCCCCTTTTTCAATAATTTTGTCATGCCATTAGAGATTATCAACTTACTTGGTTTCCCTGTGATACCTCTTAACTCAATTTATTTTCCTTCCAATGAAAATTTCATGAAATCTTTTTGAAAATTAAAAGACATCGTTCCTAATGATTGTAACCATTGGATTCCTAGTACAACATCAGCACCACTCATGGGTATAGAAATCATTGGACTATTCATTACATATTCCCCCATAGTAATATTGATCTTATTCCATTTTCTTGAGCAATTGATAGTTCCTCCATCTGCAATCATTACTTGAAACTCTGGCACTGGATATACAAAGCAATTGAGATCTTTGGCTAATTTATAGTGAATGAAATTATGAGTACTACCTGAATCAATTAGGACTGATACCTTTTTCTTTTTGATATATCCTTCGATCTTGAGGGTTTGAGGAGTGCTAATTCTAGCCAATGAATTACACGATATTGTGGGAGTCAACTCTTTAGATGAAATTTCTTCTACATTTTCATCTTGAGATGGTTCTTGTTCTTGTTCTTATTTCTCTTCACAATCTATGTAGAATAATTTATTCTCACCACACTTATGTCCCTTATTGTACTTGTTGTCACAATTAAAGCATAAACCTTTTGCTTTTCTTTCCTCCAATTGTTGAGGTGTCAAACTTGTAGGTTGAGGTGTTTTAAAAGAAATAGCATTATTATCTCTATAGTTGTTAGGATTGATCCTTCTAGTAGCCATAGCCATATTTTTACTTTCAACATTTCTTGCCACCCTAAATGCATTCTCCAATGATTTGGGTTTCCAAAGGCGAACCTCATGTTGAATGCTATCCTTTAAAGTTCTTATGAATACATCAATCAAGTGCTCATTTGGAATATCTGTTATATTTATATTCAATCTTTGGAAGTTCTCAATGTGATCTGTAATTGAACCCTTTTGCTTGAGATTTATCAATTGGCTAAAGAAGGTATTTCTCCTTGTATCGTCATAGTGTGATATCATTTCTTCTGTGAAAATTGTCCAAGTGACGAGTGATTTGTGAGAACAAAGCCATCGATACCATAGAAATTGATTGGGATCTGAATATAAAGAAGAAATTCATACCTTTTGTGCATGTGGCACATTATGTGGATCAAAGAATTGCTCCATATGAAGTATCCATGTGATTGGGTCCTTGCCCTCAGACTTCCTCATATCGATCTTAGGAACGCGGTTGGTCTTCAACCCAAAGTTGGAGTTTCTCCATTCTTGATTCATCTTCCTTGTGTCCTCATCATGAATTTCATAGGACACACTTTCAGTTTTAGGTGTCCTCTCTATTAGGAAATTTTTCATTCCTTCCATGATCTTCCTTTTTAAACCATCCATCTTAGTATCCATTATTGCCTCCAATTTAGCTTCAGTTGAATCCATCATCCCTTGTAGTTCATATTTTGTCACTGTCTTCTTTTGTAATTCATTTATGTCCCTACGCATTTCTTCACCTTCATCAAGAGTCCAAGTAGGACTTTCTAGAGACTTATTTGGTGTATAAGTTCCCTTTTTGGGTGGCATGTTGGCCAAGTATCACTTTTGAACCTTGATTTTGAGGTGGTTCTGCTAGACAATGCTTCTTCTATTGTATCTCTAAAGTTTCAGCCCTTATGGGTATGAAACTTTATTTTTTCTAGTTCTCTGATATTTATTCTCTACAATTCCACAGGTATGATCAAAATTGGATTTTCCAAGTGGAATTTATGGTAACTTCCCCACAACTTGGTTATTTTTGGCCTTTCCAGGAGATATCACTTGTACAGCATGCCCCACACAAAATAATTGATATAAAATTCTGAAACTCATACCCAAAATACTAAAGACTATCCACTATCCAATGCAACTAGTCTCACTCAATTTTGATACTCTACGAAGAAGTTATGATAGTTTTACTTGGAACACCTTCTTGAGACTAGTCAATAGGACTAGTCAGATACCCTATATTCCATAGGGTGTATCTACAAATTTAAGATGACCTAGAAGCTAAAATTTTTTACCAAAGGTACCTTACTAAGTTCTGTGAATATCCTCCAGATTTCAGGGTCTGAAACATTACAAAAAAATTGTTATAGTGAAAATTCTGCAATGACTTAGTTCAGGATGATTCCAAAACCCTATATTACATAGGCTGTATATCTGAAATTATAAGGTCTCATAAGCTTAAATTTTACCCCAACATACCTTGATCTGTCTACTAAATATACTTTTCCTTCTGAAACATTGTAGAAAAAAAGGTATAGTGAAAATTCCACAGTGTCTCAGATGTAGCAGCGAAACCCCAAGACCTTGAGCTCTGATACCATATGTTAAGAACCAAATATCAATATAACATAGAAAAACCTCAGAATAAGTAATCAAAGCCTTGAAAATGAGATAAATTAAGATAATAATCCTCTTTGAGGGGGAAACCTCCTTATGCGCACATAAATGTACAATTACCAGATGATTCAAAATGAAAATGTCTCCTTGGTATATATAGGAGACTAAGAGGTATAATTACAAGTAATGGAATAAAACCGACATAAATAAAATAACATTACTAATGTAATATGCCCCAATTAAGGGGTAATGAGCCACTATTTAGGGCTTAACATAATCAAGACAGATGAGACATAAAGCAATCCTTTATTTCATTCAAATTCACCAAAGAGTCATTTTCTTTACAAAATCTCATGCAGAAATTTTGGACCAAAGGCAAACTTAGACACCCACGATGGAACATACAAAAGGACCTCTGACAGAAAACCAAAATTGAACTCTAAAATCTAGATCAATTTGCCAGAGATTGTTGCCCATTCGACTCTACACAATAGCCTTTATCGATCATGAAAATTAATTCACAAACAAACAATTCTACACAGACTATGAATGATAGATAAACACCTCTGGAAAACAAGTGTTTGAATGATATTCATCCCTAAATATTTTTTTCTACAATAAGATCCTGCTATCATAAAAGAGAATTAGGCTTGTTATGAATAATGAATGAATGAAAAGTGAACTATCTCAACATAAACTCAAAGAGCAAACCTTAGTATGCTTCTGCTTCTATCCTCCTCTTATTCCTCCCTTTCCTTTTTCTTTTAAACAATTAGAATTGGTTGAAGTAGTTGAACCAACTCATTAGTTAAGTTAACTAAAAGACTCAACTAAATTTAGTTAGGGGGAAGAGTAATAATTATAATAAAGGTTGTAAGTAAATAATAACTAGTAGGTGGGACCCCCTGTTAAGTAAATAATAACAATCATAACAATCATAATATTACCATTAGTTAAGTAAAACACACCTCCTTGTGTCTCGCATCAACATATTCACTTTTGGCAAATTTATCTCATGAAATTTGAAATTATTTTCAAAAATATTACTCATATATCCAAAATAAAACATGTTGTCCAAAGTTTCTTGAAGTCAAAAGTCATCAATAATGGATAAAAATAAAAACTCAAAAGCTATATTTCCCAGTATGTGATGCAACCCTTCCTTGATTGTTATTATCACCTCTTGATTTTCCTGAATTTTCCTTTGGATGTGCAGGGCCTTTAGGCCTAATCTCATTGATCACGTGAGAACAATCGTCCCTCAAATGCATCTGAGAAAACACAGATTTGTCAGAGCCATTGCAGGATGAGGAAGGCGAAGTAATGGATTTTCCTTTATCAAGGGCATGGCGGGCCTTAGTTTTCAATCTATTTCTAGCACGGGAGGATTTCCCTAGTGAGTGGTCAGGTCCAGCTTGGACAATGGGGTTAATAGGTGGAGGAGAAGGAAAGTACAAGTTAGGCCAACCACGATGTTGAGAGACTGTCAGGTGGAAAATCTCATGCCATCCATTATTTTCAGGAACCTCGGGTTGTAATGAGACATGAGGAGGTATTTGGATACCGAGGGCTTGTGGGGCTTGGAAAGGAGGCCTTTCAGGCCTAGGTTGGACTACTCCCTTCTCAATCCAATTGAAACATTCGTCCTGAAACAATTAGGAAAGATCTTGTGAATCAACATCAAAATGTATGCATAACCTGGGCCTTCTTGGGCCTTAGTTCCAATTACCTCTACCTCTCTTTCCTCGACCATGGCTACCTTGACTGAAAAAACTCATTCCTGCATGCATGATTGATTAGAAAATTGTCTTTTAAAAAACCATACATGACAACTCTTAAAAATATGAAATAGATTTGGCTCAACAATGTATCAAACTCATGCAATCCAATCCATACAAATTGTTTTCTTGTTTATCAATGAGCAGGGGGTGAAAAGGGTTCTGGGGTATGCGAAGGGATTGTATTGACTGAAACATGAAACAATGAGGGGGAAAAGAACATGGTTACTGCTCAATGACAACACCAACCAACTGTAAAGAAAACCAATAAAACATCACTGTAATCCAGACAAGACATTGCCACTTTCAACTTCCTTAACACCAGAATTCTCTTGACTCTAATCAATCTCATAATAGGGAGTGAAAAAAATGAATATGGGAAGGTGATGGATTTGTAATTAGCAGAAAATGAAATAATAGAAGGAAAGAAAAACAGGTACTATTCATGCAATTAATTAAGTGATCCATAAAACATTCAGCGAAAAGAGATGCACCAACCATCAATCATTGTGACCGAATAACAATTACTGTGTATTTAACTAGTTCACTGTTGATAATCAACTATCCAACACAGTGACATCACAAGACATTATGCATTCCACACGATCTATAAAGGGATTCTGGTCCTTTCATTTATATACTTTGCATCTTATAACAATTTTCAAATAGTAACCATTCCCACTCTGTTAACCATCAAAATCAATGAATGCCCATACATTAATTCAGTCAACAAATATACTCAAAGTCATGTGTCCAAAATTAAGAATGAAGTCATACTATCACTGCAATTGGGCCTATCATTTAAACACAATGATATTCGTTAACATATATAGGGGTAGTAAACCCAATAATCAAGATCAAATTGCAAAACCCAAATTGACATTTAAACAGACAGACAACAACCACCATTCCAACACAAGATATGTGAGGAATAATTCAATCATGCAAGCGTAACTCTGTCATTGTGCAAGCCCAATTCAATGTGACTTTAAAAATCTAGTCCATACATCCAACTCGATGACGTATCAACGATATGTCTATATCTACAAATGATCGCATTGCAACAAAAACATGATTAAAACTCTATGGGTATCCTTGAGTGTGAAAACCCAAGCTATCCATATTATACATGTGCAAAGTCACCAAAACACTGCGATGCAACATCTCCATTTAACAAAATCAAACACACAGTCACAATAATAACTCAACCCATCATGATGAGAAATCAATTTAATACAATATTGCTTTGATTTAGTCAAAATGTAATCAACTATGTTGTCTACAACTCGGCTTATACAATCAGACAATCATAAGCATGTAGTGGATGCATTTCATACAGTGTTTCTGGTTACAATAACCATTCGGCCCCAAAAGAAACTAACAGTTACAATGACCATTATTTCATTGTGTAGAAACACCACATGCACAACACGGTGTGTGTGAGAAATATCAAGCATTTGTAACCAATGCCAACTAAAAATCCAGTTAATCCTTAGTGAAAAAATACCAAGGACTGTGTATTAACCAACAAATTCACCATTGCCATCAAAATCAATCGACCTAAAAACTGTGGCAACCACACATCAATTCGAATCAGGGCATCGATCCTCTCCATTAAACAATACTGAGTTAATAAACATAAGGAGAGTGACTGTGTGTATTGAATTATGCAATTAACAATGTGGGGTTTTCCATTGTTATAACAATGGAAGTAACTAGATTCCAAACCAACACGACTGTCATATGACTAATTGGATGAGTGTGTATTCAAATTAATCAACAATACATTCAATCCACAATAGCCCATAGTAAACTTGATAGGCCTGACAATCTTCTCTATAAAACTCCAGACTGGAGGGTTAAGGGTTTGCTCTATAGCCAACACAGGGAGAACAGATACAACTCCTCGTAATGGTGAAAAAATACGAGGTCAATGGTGCACACACAAGAAGAACCATGACTCATTCATGGATAGGTAACAAATCCATGGCAGGGGGCGATAACAAAAGGTGAGGCTCTCATTCAGCCTGACAATGTTATTTAATGTAGGCATGGTATAACCCTTGTGCTCTTTGATCAAAAAACCATAGAACTGGGGTGAAGACACGACCGAGTAAGAACAAGAAACTCATTTTGTGACTATTAGTGGTGAAATCAACCAATGCCCAAGTGAACAAAACATAGTGACACAAAATGCCTCCAACCATTAAACCCATAAAAGACATAAATGTGACATAGCTTTGAACATGTAAGGATAGCCAGCTGACCCAAGACCATCAAAATCCTCCAACTAAACCAACAATGATAACAGAGAGATAGCACCCAGGATGACCAATAACTTCTATGGATTCAATATTATTGTAGAAAGAACCATCAATGCTTCATTCCAAGAACACAATTTTACATAATTGCAACACTTAAGGAAAATACAAACCAATACACCCAAGCCATTAATCATTTCATAACCAGAGCATACTCATGAATGGTAAAAAAAAGACATACCTATAATCAAATTCCTTAAAACGAGAGCTGGCCGAGTGGTTCCTCTTTGCTAAGAAGTCAGAGCATAACCATAGTACCAAGGTTGAACAATAGCCTGACTAGGGTGGTCGCTAATGGAAGGAGTAAAGGTGATGTGTAGTAAATGCATGTCCTCTCCACCCACAATTCATTTACTCATCAATACATGCCAACAAATGTTTAATTAACACCATTAATTTAACTCTGCATTGGAATTTGCATCTATTACTTTCCAAATGCGCCATCCACATCATATATCCCATTTCACATTATATATATCAAACAAAATCACATAACCATTAACGTCCATTACCTTGTCAAATGAGCCACCAACATCCCATCCATCCAAATATATCATATGTATATCAACCACATAACTCAATTAAATCACATGGCCATTAAATTGCTAGCTAGGATTTAACCATAACCATTAAGTATTTCATGCATATAATATAGTATATAGGATAGTTAAAATTTCCCCCCTTTGCAACTGTTGCATTGTTCCCTATTTCCTTCCAATTGTTTGTATGTGGTATAGTAAAACTGCAGAATTAGATCCTTTTTCTTTTGCATTTTTTATAGGAATTTACCTTTCTTCAAACTGCCTTTTATGTGTTTTCACTAACATGTTTGTTGTGCAGGTGCGATAAGAATAGGTGGCAATGATATCAATGAATAGCATAGGCCGTAGTAACATAAGGAACCAACATTTCATAATCTCAAACCATACCCAATAAAAAAAGATCTCATCAACCATGTAAGCCGTGTCACACATCATCCCAACATAAAAAATGAACAAATCTATTCTTCAATAGTTAAAGGGGGTCCCACCTACTAGTATTATTCATCGTTTATAATAACGGGCTTTAGAAACACTTTACGGGAAAAGATCGTTGACAATTTTAATCATCAAAAAACTGGCGACTCCACAGGGAAATTTGTTTCCAATAGATTTAGAACTCAGAACTCATGGTTTCACAGACCTTGAACAACATGCATAGAAGGTAAACTGGGAAGATTATGCAATAGGGGGAAGTGAGTGGATTTAATGGAAAAATGACCAGGAATTTGGGAATGACTTATGAAAAATGTTAAGTATGAGGGGGTTTTGTCCCTGTATGCATAATCATCCAACTAGAATCGGCTCATATCTCAAGGCAAAAAATTGATGGATCTTCTCCTTTATTTCTCAATGGACAAATAAATGGAGAGAAGAAGCGAGAGATAACCAATCTCATTATAAAACAATAGTGGAAATATATAACAATTTCAAGGGTCCTTCAGAGGAGACATCATAACAACTATGTAATCTTGACTTTTATTGACTAACAATGCTTTGTAGGAGTGTCACTGTGGCAGGATTTATCCAACATCTTATTTTGACCAAACACTAAAAGATGATAAGGACAAAAATCATAAGAGAAGTAACAATGCAGAAATTAAAACAACCACAGTAAAAGACACAGATAAAAAAAAACAAGAAAATTTTAACTCAGAAAGCTGAAGTCAAAGAGAAAAAGAAGCACAAAAATTGAAAGTATAGCTAGGCTACTAGTATACAAAAAAATCCAATCAACATTAGATATTTTCATGTTGGCTCCTTGCAATATTTCAAGTGAGGACTGTTAGTGCTGTAGGAAAACAATTGCTTCTGTAATTTCTTTAAAATGTAAGAGTTAGTGTCGAAGACAAAAGTAATTTGGAAAGGACCCACCACATGAAATTTTGATGTAATTATCATCCCTTTGATGCACATGATCAAATCATCAAGACAAGAATGGAGACTAACCAATTCATTGAAAGTTGTGTGTATAGGCCTTTTAAAGGCGGTACTTGCATCAAATAAGCCAGAAGGTAGGCATCTGTAAGGCATAGTATCACAATTAGTAATAAAAGTGGTTTTGTGAACATTTTCTACTTTTACTTTGATTCTCTTGTAACCAAACAAATTGACAAGTAAGGGACCTAACTGTGACTCTACAACCTATTGAAAAAACATTTCCATATTGAGAGGAGGGAAGGGATTTCTCATAATTGCTTGCCTGAAAGTTCGAAGACTAATATAGGTTCTAATATTATTAGTGGTCCTTGAGGTTGGTTCCCAATTTGAAACCCATTCAGGGTGGACTAAAAAAACCATTCCATACCTTAAGATATCTCTCAACTGCCTTTGAAAGGGTGCTTACAGTGCAAAGTTAACAAGTTCTTGTTTGTGCCTAGCTAGTTTCATAATATGCTAAACAAGAACAGGATCAAAACCATGAAGATCCTCATAAGACAAAGCAAAAACCTTTTTAGATTCATCGAGTATCCCACTGGACCCCATCTCTTCTTTATCATAACATTCTACATTTAATTTAACATTCATTGAATATTCAGGTGTCGTAATGTTTAGGAGGATGGTCTCAACCACGTTCTTTCATAACTCCTCTTATTTCTGTTTTTCTTTATTGCCTACAACACTCAATGAAAACGAACTCTCAAGAGGAGTGAAGCCCTCAGGATCTTATTATTTTCTATGGATATAATATCCTAGGGCTTAATAGGTTCATTTTGAATGACAACGCTAATTCTGTCATCATTAGGGATGGCCTTCCAAGATCCTTCATTTTCAAGAATACATGGATGATGTAGAGATTGAAAAGCACAATTAGGCCTATGAGGAAAAATTTGATGATTAGGAGAGGCTTGAAAGATAACTAACCGATCAACTATTGAATTCAACTCCTTCTTAACATGAGTGATATTGAAAGATAGAAGGTTCGAGACAAGTTCCCAAACAACTTGGGTGTATCGTTCCATCGTCTTGTTGCTAGGAGAGCACATCTTACATATCAGGTTCACAACAAGCTCATAATTTTTGAAAACTAAAAGGTGACCACAACCAATATTAAGGGCATTCTCAATGCCTAATAATAAAACTTTGAATTCATCGACATTGTTTGCACCAACAAACTCCAACCTGTATGACAGATTATGAATTTTACTTGCAGGGGAAACCAAGATAATGCTAGCCCCATTACCTTCATTACAGTGTGAACGATAAAAGTGCATATGCCATAAATCATTATCTAAATCAATTCTTTCCAAAGAAATATTATCCTCTTCAGCGAAGATGGAATACACTCCTAGGTATTCTTCGATATAGTTTACGCTAGATTGTAGAACACTCTCTATGTAGGGTTAAATTATTCCCTCTCTAAGGACTATAATATTATTACCATTCCAAGGAACGGATAAATGTGTCCTGTTGAGTGAGAGGTATCCACCTGTTAAGGATTTCCAATCTCTCCCCAAGATAATTGAGTAATTTCTTACAAGCATATCAATCACCTGAATGTTGAGGGTTGTCCTTATCTCAGGATGAGCGCATAAACCAAGGTTACATATTTAATATCACCTATGGTTGTTTGTTGTAGAATATTATAGGAAAGCATGCTTCTGGGATTTTCATTTGTACACGACAAGCCTAGCTCTTCCATAATAATCTTCGACATCATGCTTGGGCCCAAACCGCCATCAATGAGGCAACAATGGGCAATCTTATCCATGATCTTTACAAAAATATAAAAGGTTTTTTTTTTATAGCGTATCTAAAGTTATGTACAACTACTTTATTTATAGAAGAATCCTCTTTGCCTACCTCTTCAGAAAGACTGGCTACAACAAAATCGTTTCCTTCTATGAATTTTTTCAGATGCATCTGTTGTTTAGGGATGAAAACCATGTCTAGGAGGGTTGCATCTTCCTTTATGTTGGCCAATTGATTGAAGATATTGTATTTGGAAGAGGGAAGAGGGGGAATGATTATTTGACTCTGGAGCCTTATGAGCCTGGAGTGTAGAAACGGTTGAGGGTGAACTAGGGCTAGAAGAAATGCGAAGATGGTCAAATTTCTAAAATGGGGTGTAGAAGAGGATGAAGCTCCAGGCGTGAGAGGGGAGACAATACCTTTTCGCTCAAATGCTATTATATGATTGTTCATATCTTGTACTAGTTGTAAGAGAGAAGACACATCTATCTGTATAAGTAATTATCCCTAGGGAAGACCAGTTCTTTCATGCTGTTCTTCATACTCTGAGAAAGTATTCAGAGTGGAACTGATATTATCAATGGATTTTTCCTCAAGCCTATGATGGTATGGAGAAGGAAATTAATTGTAGTAATGCATGAAAGAGGCTTGGTTATGGGGGTGGATAAGTTAGGGGATTCGATTGTATAACTTAGTGAAACACAAGTTGAAAGAGTTGATGGTCTCATCATCTTTATAAGTGACATTATTGTATTCCCTTAATTTCTCAGCATTGATTTTAGATTGCCCATAAGTGGATCAGAACAAATAGATTAACTCCTCCCAAGTAGACATGATCTTAGGGGGAATATGAAAGAAATCGGATGCAACCTTTCCTTCCAAGGAATTGACTAACAAGCGCATGCAAGTGTCATTTTCATTGGCCCCTATGTTATGACAAGCATTAGAAAATGCCACTAGGTGTTCATTTGTACTGACAGTGTTATTTCCTGAAAACTTAGGAAAATTATCCTTAAACTTTAGAAGTGGATGAGTAGTAGGTGCTAGGTTAAGAGGAGAGGACACATGCCACTATGTGGTTGTGGCATCTTCTTCGAACTGAAAAATTCCATACTTTTTGATGACCTTGGTGGGGTTTGTGGTAGATTGTACAGGGATATGGTGGATATATAAGCTACCAATCACTAATGATGATGAATATTTAGAAGATGAAGAACTTTGAGTGCCTCTAGAGCCTCCAATAGATGCCATCTTGTGGATGATAGATGGGGAAAAGAAAGACAAGTTGGATGAATCAGATAAAGTCCTCCTTAGAGAACTTTGTTGGGCAGAAAACACAACGTTCCTTCTTTCTATTTCAACAATAGGATTGGTTTTAGGTGACAATCCTTCTTCTTGTTCTAGAAGCACAAGAGTCTAAGGACATGAAAGAAAGGCCAAAAATTGAAGAAAAAAAAGGGTTACTACTGATTTCTAGGCTGTCTACGTCTAGCCTCCAATTGTTCCTAAGTACTAATATCTAGTTCAATTGCTGCCCAAGAATGGTTAAGCTCAACATGGGTCCTGGAAGTGTCTAAAATAGTATGAAACAAGTTCAAAGAAATGTTGGTCTGGTCTTGGAGACCAAGCTCAAGATTGGGCTACCTTGTAACAGACACAATCATTAATAGTAAAATAGTCAAAGAATCAATTTCATAAAATAAAGATGTATCGATGAAAATCAAGTATCAAAATTAACTGAAGATATATCAAAGATCTCCCCAGTATGGTCTCCAAATAAATGTTGAGGAAAATATATGAAATAATCTTACTCAAGCATTTTTAGACTCTGCTTGGCTGGAGCAAAGTAAACGAGAATATCATCCTATGTTTATAGCCAACAAAAATAACATCCTAACTTACAAGTATTAATTACGAGTGCTTAGGCTAGTCTTTTATCAACAAAAAGGTTCATGGAAATTTAATTTTTATGTAATTTTCTGAAATAAATGTAAAGATAGAAGTAAAGCTACCAAGATGATAATCAAGATAGATTAGACATAAAGCAATCCTTTATTTCATTCAAATTCACCAAAGAGCCATTTTCTTTACAAAATCTCATGCTGAAATTTTGGACCAAAGTCAAACTTAGACATCCTCGATGGAACACAGAAAAGGATCTCTGTCAGAAAACCAAAACTGAACTCTAAAATTTGGATCAGCTTGCCACATATTTCTGCCAACTCGACTCTGCACAATAGACTTTATCAGTGATGAAAATTAGTTCACAAATAAACAAGTCTACATAGAATATCAAATATAGATCAACACCTATGGAAAACAAGTGTCTGAATGATGTGATTCAACCCTGAATATTGTTGTCTACAATAAGACCCTGCTATCATAAAAGAGAATTAGGCTTGTGATAAATAATGAATGGATGAAAACTGAACTATCTCAACATAAAATCAAAGAGAAAACCTTAGTATGCTTATGCTTCTATCCTCCTCTTGTTCCTCCCTTTCCTTTTTCTTTTAAACAATTATAATTGGTTGAAGTAGTTGAATCAACTCATTAGTTAAGTTAACTAAAAGACTCAACTAAATTTATTTAGGGGGAAGAGTAATAATTATAATAAAGCTTGTAAATAAATAATAACTAGTAGGTGGGACCCCTTGTGACTCCCTGTAGTTCATAAAAATCATAACAATCATAACATAACCATTAGTTAAGTAAAACACACCTCCTTATGTCTCCCATCAACATATTCACTTTTGGAAAATTTAGCTCATGAAATTTGAAATTAGTTTCAAAAATATTACTCATATATCCAAAATACAACATGTTGTCCAAAATTTCCTGAAGTCAACAATCATCAACAATGGATAAAAATAAAAACTCAAAATTCATATTTCCCAGTTTGCAATGCAACCCTTCCTTGATTTTTGCTGTCACCTCTTGATTTTCTTGAATTTTCCTTTGGTTGTGCAGAGCCTTTAGGCCTAATCGCATTGATCATGTGGGAACAATCGTCCCTCAAATGCATCTAGGAAGACACATATTTGTCAAAGCAATTGGAGGGTGAGGAAGGGGCAACAATGGATTTTCTTTTATCAAGGGCATGGTGGGCCTCGATTTTCAATCTCTTGCTAGCATGGGAGGATTGCACTGGCGAGTAGTCAAGGGCATTTTGGACAATGGGGTTAATAGGTGGAGGAGAAGCCAAGGACAAGTTGGGCTAGCCACAATGTTGGGAGACTGTCGTGTGGACAATCTCCTGCCATCCATCATTTTCAGGAACCTCAAGTTGCAATGAGACATGAGGAGGTACAAGGATACCGGGGGCTTGCGGGGCTTGGAAAGGAGGCCTTTAAGGCCTAGGTTGGACTATTCCCTACCCAATTCAATTGAAAATTCTGACTTGAAACAATTGGCCAAGATATGGTGAATAAACATCAAAATGTATGGAGAACCTAGGCCTTCTTGGGCCTCGGTTCCAATTACCTCTACCTCTTTTTCCTCAGCCATGGCTACCTCGACTGAAAAAACTCATTCTTGCATGCATGATTGATTAGAAAATAGTATTTTAAATAACCATACATGACAATTCTTGAAAATATGAAATATATTTGGATCGGCAATGTATCAGACTCATGCAATCCAATCCATACAAATTGTATTCCTATTTATCAATGAGAAGGGAGTGAAAAGGGTTATGGGATATGCGATTGGTTTGTATTGAGTGAAACATTATATAATGAGGGGGAAAATAAAATGGTTAGTTCTCAATGACAACAACAATCAACTATAAATCAAACCAATAAACCATCACTGTAATCCACACAAGACACTACCACTTTCAACTACCTTAACACCGGAATTCTCTTGACTGTAATCCATCTCAAAACAGGGAGTGAAAAAAATGAATATGGGAAGGTGATGGGATTTGTAATTAGTGGAAAATGAAATAATGGAAGGGAAGAAAAATGAATATTGTTCATGTAATTAATTAAGTGATCCATAAAACATTCTGCGAAAAGTGATGGACCAACCATCAGTCATTGTGACCGAATAACACTTATTGTGTATTTAACTAGTTCACTGTTGATAATGAACTATCCAACATAGTGCTATCACAAGAAAATATGCATTCCACATGTAAAGGGTTTATGTTCCTTTCATTTATATACTTTGCATCTTATAACAATTTTTGAATAGTAGCCATTCCCACTCTGTTAACCATCAAAATCAACGACTTCCCATACATTACTTCAATAAACAAATATTCTCAAAGTCATGTTTCCAAAATTAACAATGAAGTCACACTATCACTGCAATCGGGCCTGTGGTTTAAACGCAGTCATATTCATTAACATATATAGGGGCAATAAACCTAATAATCAAGATCAAATTGCAAAACCCGAATTGAGATTTAAACAAACATAACCATTCCAACACAAGCTATGTGAGGGATAATTCAATCATGAAAGTGTAAATATTCCACTGTGCAAGCCCAATTCAATTTGAATTTAAAAAGATGGGCCATCCATCCAACACAACAGGGTATAAACAACATGCCTGTATCAACAAATGATTGGGTTGCAACAAAAACATGCTTAAAACTCTGTGGGTATCCCTGAGTGTGAAAACCCAATCTATCCATATTATATACAGTGTGTAGTCACCAAAAAACTATGATGCAACATATCCATTTAACAAAATCAAACACACATTCACAGTAATGACTAAACCCATCATGTTGAGCCATTAATCTAATACAATATTGCTTCGATTTAGTCAAACTGTAATCAACTATGTTGTGTAAAACTCAGCTTATACAATCATAAAATCATAGGCATGGAGTGGATGTAGTTCATATAGTCTTCCTGGTTGCAATAACCATTCAACCCCAAAAGAAACTAACAGTTACAATGACCATTATTTCATTATGTAGAAACACCACACACACAACGCAGTATGTGTGTGAAACATCAAGAATTTGTAACCAATGCTAGCTAAAAATCCAATTAATCCTTAGTGAAAAAATACCAGTGATTGTGTACCAACCACCCAATTCACCACTGTCATAAAAATCATTCAACCTAATAACTGTGGAAACCACGCATACCCATGCATCAATTTGAATCGGGGTAGCGACCCTCTCCATTAAACAATATTGAGTTATTAAACATAAGGAGAGCGACTGTGTGTATTGAGTTATGAAATTAATGATGCAGGGTTTACCATTGTTATAACAGTGGCAGTAACTAGATTCCAAACCAACACAATTGTCATATGACCAACTGCGTGAGCGTGTATTCAAATTAATCAACAATAAATTCAATCCACAATAACCCATAGTAAACTTGACAAGCCCGACAATCTTCTCTATAAAACTCCAAAATGGAGGGTTAAGAGTTTTCTCTGTAGACAACACAGGGAGAACAGAGCCAACTCATTGTAATGGTGAAAACTGATGCAAGAGAATCACTCCCAAGCTAGCCATGCACCATCCAGCCAGCCAACTCAGTGCACATTCAATGGGAAGGAGAGGCGCAACCCTCTCGGTTCAAATTTTGAATTTGATTTTAATTGTATTAAATGAATGTAAGGCCATGGAGCCATCAAGACATGTGTATGCACAAGCTTTAGTTATAGGTATCCTTTAATGGTTGTAAGGCTTGGATCTAGATCCAATTCAGGCTAGACAACCATTTAATTATGAATTCAATGTAATTGAATAGAGTAGGTGAGATGGAGGGAAGAGCTCGAAGAGCCCCCTCATGTAAATATCTTTTGTATCTTGTTTTGAGATTATTATTGAGTAGAGAGGAGAGGAGAGCTGAGACTCTATCAAAGTCTGAGCTTGAACATATTGTAAAAGAGACATTTTACATTAATACAAACAACAATTTTTCCTGCATGTCATTCTGTGTTGTGTGAATGTTTTCATGTGTTCATTATATGCTGTAGATGTATGTTGTAGGTGTGTGTTTGCAGGGACGGAAAAAATTCATTGTTTGTTGATTTATTTGATTTTAGGTTGGGTTATTTGAGGTTTCATGCCAAAAGAGTGTGACAGAATGCTACGGGTTCTGAAAGCCAGTGCATAGATGCACTCCTAAATTCTGCAGAATTTGGGGAAGGATGTGCCAGGAGGGTGCACCAACTGAAGTTTTAGGCTCAGGAAGAAGCCTCAAGGTTGTTGAATACCTTGGAGGTAGGACTATGTAGAGGAAAACATAGAAGAAGACATAATCTTTGAGGAGTTATGTATAGCTATACCAGGAGGGCATTGAACAGATGCACGGGTTGCATTGAGGAGAAGAACTCTATCTTGAGTTCAGAGAAGACAGAAATTCTGAGGAATTCTGGGAAATCTCTATTAGGAGGGCATTGAGCAAGTGCACAGAGAACACATGAGAACTCTTCCTAGAGTTCGTTGAAGGGAACATAATCATTGAGGGATTCTGCAGGAGCTCTTCCAGGAGGGCGTTGAGTAAGTGCCAGTTTGCATAGGAAGAACTCTTAGAATTCCGAGGGAGAAGGAAGTGTCAAGAGGACGTTCACAGGGTTGTTGAATACCTTGCAGACTCAGCAAGGAGTTACTTGAGCAAGAGACTACGAAGAGGGCATCGGATTCTCCATCTAAGAGAGAGAAAAGGGTTAAGTCCCTTAGAGTTCTGAGTAACAGAGAAGCTCAGGATAGATAGCACCTTCGTGTGTGCAGGTACCCTATAGGAATCATATTGGTCGAGGAAATATTTCAGGGTCTCAGAGAAGAGAATCTCAGGAGGAAGAGTTCTTTCACGCATAGGCCATAAGTCAAGAGGTTGCAGAGGCCGAAAGAACCATTTAGGTTCTGCGGATCTAAAGGATAGAATGATCCTAAGACCAGGAGGTCATGCATAACCTGCTAAGGTAGGGGGTGCTGCATCAAAAACTCTGAGGCCAATGATGCATACACAAGAACAACCATGAATCATTCATGGATAGGTAACAAATCCATGGTAGGGGGCCATAACATAAGGTGAGGCTCTCATTCGGGTGGACAATGTTATTTAACACACACAGGGTATAACCCTTGTTCTCTTCAATCAAACAACCAGAACACTGGGGTGAAGACAGGGCCAAGTAAGAACATGAAACTCATTTCATGACCCCTAGTAGTGCAATAAACCAATTCCCAAGTGAACAAAACAAAGTGATGCAAAATGCCTCCAACCATTAAACCCATAAAAGACAGAGACTTGACATAGTTGTGAACACATGAGGACAACCAACCGACCCAAGACCAACAAAACCCTCCAACTAAACCAACAAGGATAACAAAGAGATAACATTGTAACAACCCTGGTTAAATAGTTGCATAGGGTTTATTAAGTATAGTTAATTAAATAATTAACTATCTTAATGTGTATTAGTTAAGTAATGATTAACTATTAATAATATTATTTATTTATTGTTTAATAAATGTCGTTTAATTAATTAATTGATTACTTAACACATTCAATGGTTTGGGTAATGAATTAAAGGGCTTGATAACTTTAAATTATTTATTATAAGACTTTACGTATGCAAGGGGGAAAGAAGCATTGAGTGGAGGGATAAGGAAATAAATGGTAGGATAAGGTAATGAATGGAGGGATAAGGTGGGTGGCATTAAAGGAGGGTAGGGAGTCAGTGAATGGGGGGAGATATGACTGGGTAGAGGCCTTCGGGAAGGGTATTATGAAAAATTGGGAGGAGAGGATTGTATTGCTGTTGGATATTTTTCTGGTTTTGGGAGTTTGGTTTTGGAGTTTGGGTGAACCGTTGCAGAAGGCACTAGGTTGCTGGGAGTTTTGGGCTTAGGGGCCAAGAATCCTTACGGAATCCTGAAGCTAGGGAGCCGGATAGGCTTCTCCTAGCTAGCTAGGTGGTTAGTCGGTTTTGGGTAGGGCTTGGTTAGAGCATCAGGCAGAGATTGGACAGAGCAGCAGGGGGGACAACCAGATAAGCGGGAATTTAGCATCAGGCAGAGGTATTTTTATTTATGAATTTGCTAGGTTATGTGATGATTATGTAATTTATTTTCATGCTGTGGATAAATTTAATTTATGTTGAATATTAAATGTTTATATGATGATTAATGAATTACTTATGTGTTGAAAGAAATTTTATGTTTAATTGTATGAATTTTGTTAGACTTAATTAAACTAGGGCCCTACACATGGTGTCAAAGCCCTGGTTTAAAAAATTGGACCAGGGCCTACCCACCTACCCGCATGTATAAAGGACAGTTCAGGAATGGAACTGTTCCAACCCTAAATTTAAAAAAAAAAAACCCTCAATTTTTTTTTTATTTTGAGACCCTGAATAAACTGCATAGAGTAATTATATATTGAAAGCAACAACCCTGGTAAAAAGGGACCCTGAAACCCTTTAATTAGGTATAAATCTGAGCTCCAAGCTCCAACTCCACCTAACCTACAAGCCAAGCAGACAATTGTTTTTTTTAGTATATATGCAGATCTATATATATATTTATACATAATGCTTCCCCAAATAATTATGCTCTGCCCTTGAACTTCTAAACAGAGGTATAAATGACTTTATATAAATAGACATATATAAAATATACTTATTTAAACTATATAAAAAAAAATATACATATAAATATAAATAAAGAAAACAAAAAAAAGTGATGTATGCGCACAAGCAACCCAAGCCATATAAAACTATCTTATATGCCAAACTGTGAGTCCATAAATCAATACAATCCCAATACCTAATCCATATGACATTAACCGTATGCCATACACAACACATGGTTCAACACTATGCACTACACGTCAAGCAAATCACCTGCAAAATAACCTAGCCAAGCAACTATATAATAACACAAATTAGAAAATAAAAACTTGACGGCCCAGTCTCCAAGTCACAAGCATGGAGCCAAAGAATCCTTGCTGCCATCCAAATTAGTACTTTTCTCTTTCAACAGTTGAGTTCTTTACCATGATTTTGTTCACATTGCATCTTTTTAATGGAAAGAAATGAAAAAGAGAAAAGAACCAGAGATGTCGTTATTTATTTAATGGAGAAAAATGAAATGAAGAGATGTTTCTTGACATCAAAATGACTTCTTGGATTTATCTACAAATAAGCCCTCTACTTCAAACATTAAAACTAGTAGCAGGAAAACTCTTACCCAGGGAAAAAACTACTGCAAGAAGTCACCACAAGAAGTTGTTCTGACTCACAAACTAGAAGACCTGTTTTGACAAATTGTCATTTTACTTCACAAGAACCCTGTTCATCTCTTTTAGTTTCTCATTCAACACAAGAAAATGAGTGGCTTCTTTGCGCTGGGTGATGGATGACACTTCTCCTGTAACATAAGCCAAATTTCTAGACATTCTTCTTGCTCAATCTACTGCATGACCACGAAGCTTTTGCCACATGCTATAGAGACCTCTTGGCCCAATGAGGTCAACAAATGAAGCCAACCGTCCAAACTGTCATGCACAAAACCGAGGGGAGAGATCAACCATGGCGACCATGGTTGCACCTTTCAGGTGGTCGACCATGGAGCTAGGGCCACGCGTGGGCCATTACGCAGAGATAAAACCATGAACCCATGCGACCTACAACCAAAACATAGGTCAGTCAAAGAAAACAACAAAATATCAAACAACAACAACACACAAGCCATCGCCCATGCACCAAACCCCTCCCATTATTCTTTTCAAGGTCTACAACTTCAATCTTTGAATCGATCGGAGATTTCCGAAAGAACTAGTATTCAACAATCTAATTAGGAATCATGGCACTGCCTGCAGGAGGTGGGAAGGTCATCGCAACTAAGGGCAGGCAACCCCAACAACAACAACAAGGGGGCCGGGGTAGATGTTGTTTGGGGTTTTAAGAATGGCTTCCTTCTGGTACTTCGCCATGCAGAGGTTGTCTTCGAAAAAGCCTGTCAATTTGGTGCTTCAGATGCCAAATCTATTTTCTAAGGGAGAAAATGTTGATATGTGGCTCTATCTCTCTAAGAATGAGAACTTCTATGATTTTAGAAATGAAGAAACTCTTGTCTGGCAAGAGACCAATGTACATTTTGCAGTCTGGGGCCCAAACAATGTTCAAAAACATAAAATAGTTTACCATCCATCATAGGCTGTAAAGAATAATAGGAGTGTTTATGCTCATGTCTTCTTTTCTTGTTCAAGATATGCTCTAGATCCTAGTGATCCTGAGTATGATTCATCTGCTACTTTTAGGAAAACCGACTCTATTTTTACATATATTCCAAAGCCAAAGGTAGATAAGCGTAAGAGCTTGCTGAAAGGTGGTGTAGTTGGAGACCAGGATGGATAAAAAAATGAGGAAAACACAGCTGAATTGAATGATGATAGCTCACTAGATTGGGTCTCATTCAGGAAACCAAACACCCAAACCACGTGTTGGAAATATTTTCATTGATGTAAAAGGATGCGGCAAAGGAGGAAGAAGAGCTTTCTATTAGAAAATCAATGTATGGTTGATTTTTGGATGGGTGTGTATGATTGCTGCAGAGTGCCGCTGATAGCCGTCAGATCTGCAGAAGCTACGAGGGAGATAAGCCATCGGAGAATCGGGGATCGGGACTTTGAAATGTCCAATTCATTCGACAATGAAAACCCTGAAATCGCGATATGCGATTTCGCAACTTGATTGCAGCTGTTAAAGAAAGCATGAGATATGGACCGTTGATTTTATTCATCGGAGAATCGGGGATTGGGATTTTATAATGTCCAATTCACTTGACATCGAAAACTCCGAAATCGCGATATGCGATTTCATGATTTGATCGCAGCCATTAAAGCAAGCATGAGATCTGGACCGTTGATTTCCTTCATCGGAGAATCGGGGATCGGGTTTTGGTATTGACAAGAACATTGAACATCAGACATCGCAAAATATCGATACGCGATTTCCCGATATGGCATATAGCCTGTGGGCCACCCAGAAGTCAGTGGAGGATAGGTGTAAGGAGTACAGAGGAAGTCGAGGAACGACATATCATGGGTCCAAGGGGCGTATGCGCATTGTCATCGAAAACCCCGAAACTCCGATGAGAGGTATGGTGGCGGTCACATGATAGCTGGTCACATGGACCATTGTGTACCCAGAAGGGGCTAAGGCTCAGGAAATCCCTAAAGGAAACCCCGACGCGGAATATGAGCAATTCATCTGGAAGGACGCGTGGCAAAGGATTGGGTGCCGTCGGCACTTTGTCCATTGGGAAATCAGAGATCACAGTGACAAGGGATTTGTGCAGTGTGAAATCATGATCAGTGAAACCCCGATCAGTGGGGAACAACTGTCAGCACAACAGAGAAGGAGGACAGTGGCGTAGTGGAGTACAACTGTCAGCGTAAAGGAGCATCGGGATTTGGACGATCGGGAATCATGAGGGTGTATGCATTGAGGCATCACAAACCCCGTAGCCCCGACGGGGTAAGGTTGTGGTCATGGTGTGACAGTCACGTTGACCGAGAGCTAAGCTCAGGAGGGCTAGCGTATGGAATGCCGAAACTCGATTTAAAAAGGCGTGTGTAGGTTTAATTCAATTTCCAGATTCCCCCTGAGCAATAAATATGGTTCCCGATAAGCGTTGAATGGGTCCTGGATCCATGGGCTTAAGAAGGGGTCGATGCCCTTTCTCCAAGTGATCCGAAGAAGCAAAGTAGGATGGTAAGGACGGTAAGAATAGTGATAGGTTGGAGGGGTCCCTTCTGGAGGATGTGGAGGCCATTTTCTGACAGTAGGCACATCTACAGGTCGCTGAGATCATTTGGGCAAGTGGCAGAACTACAATGAATCCCGGTAAGTTACAATAGATCTGAACTGCTCAGCAACACATATTATTACTGATCAATACAGGTCATTCACATTAAAGAGTTAGGATCTCTGACGAAGGATGTTGAATGCATATTGAAGTTTGGGTTATTGCTGATACTCTAAAGTTTTAGGTAAAATATGGTTGCTGACAAATGTACAAAGGGTTGAAACTGCCTGATCCAGTGTAAAAATTAATGAAACGTGGTCAGCAGTGAGTCTGAGGGTTTAACCCTTTAGTAGAAGCATCCTACCAGTAGAAACTAGTGCTATCTTCAGGGGGTTGAAGCTCCCTTCCAGGAAAGGCTGGTAAACGAGAGAAGGTTGTAGCCTTCTACAGGTAGAAGCCTGCGTACTAGTATGAGTCTGCACTAGTATACTGTTGTAGAATGTTTTCTTAATAATAATCAATGAAGACAGAAACAACGACAGTGGTGGTTTTCTCCCGATTTGGGTTTCCACCTTAAAATCCTGGTGTTCATGTGTCTTACTCATGTACGTTGGTTTTCTTGTCTTTACTACACTGTGTTATTTCTTAATAGACATCTGATGAATAATGAAAGATCTCTGGATGCACTCTTGTCTCTATAAAGTAGCCTAAGGTTTTTGGTGAAAACAGGAGAAAAATAATTATTGCTCAAATACTGATTCACCCCCCCCTCTCAGTATTTCTCAACAATTGGTATCAGAGCAGGTTCTTCTGAAAAAGTCTTAGCCACTAGAAGGAAGTTCAATCAAAATGAGCAATCAAGACGGATTAGCATCTATCAGGCCTCCACTCTTCAATGGAAACAATTTAATCTTCTGGAAAACAAGGATGACATCTTATCTTCAGTCTCTGGGAGCAGATGTATGGGCTATTGTTGAAGGAGGATATCAATATCCATCTACAGTACCAACAGATCCAACAGAAAGAAAAACCTAAGAGACAAATGCAAAAGCAGTTAATGCTCTGTTAGGAAGTCTAACTGAATCAGAATTTGTCAAAGTCATGCAGCTGAACACAACAAAGGACATATGGGACAAAATCATTCTAAGTTATGAAGGTGATGCAAAGGTAAAAAGTGCTAAACTGAAAACTCTCAAAATTCAATATGAGAATCTTGAAATGAATAATGAGGAAAGCATTGCAAATTTCTTTTTACGTCTTGATGATATTGTAAATCACATGAAAAATCTGGGAGAAATAATAATCGAATCTACTTTGGTTGAAAAAAATTTAAGATCTCTAACTGTAAAGTTTGAGTCAAAAGTATCAGCGCTTGAAGAAAAGCAGGATCTTCAAAATCTTACTATGGTACAACTACATGGCATACTAACTACAAATGAAATGAGAAGAGGAGGACCATCTGAAGTCAAAGAAGTAGTCTTTAGAACTTCTACAAAAGGAAAGGAAGTACAAATAGCAGAAGGATCAAGCTACATCTTAGAGGAAGATGAGATAAACTTCGTAAGGAAACTCCAAATTGGGATAGGACGGTTCATAGGTAAGCTTCCTTTCAAATGTTTTGAGTGTGGAAGAGTTGGTCATTATGCTGCTAAGTGTCCTTATAAAGAAACACATAAACATGGGAAGGAAGTAGCAGGAAGAAATAAGAATCATTTCAGTTCTAAAAGGAGTTTCTATACTCATGAAGATAGTGATGGGTTATCTGATAGTGAGGAAGAATGTGAACAAGAACTTAGACTTCTCATAGCGTTTGAAAAAGGATCTAGAGAAGAAAAGAATACTTTTGAGGATGCTCTAGAAGACAGTGATTTTCTGGATGAAAACAACAAACTCAAAATCTGTTTAGAAGAGAGTAAAATGACTATAGAAACTCTGAAAAAATAGCTTGAAGAAAAGGGGAAACACAATGAGAAATTAGAGTGTGAAGTAGTAAGTCTAAGAAATGAACTTGAGAAAGTAAAGACTTTGAATCTTAGATTTTCTAAAGGATCTGAAACCTTAGATGAAATTATCAAGGTACAACATTCTCCTCTCATAAAGACAGGCCTTGGATATACTGGAGAATATTCTCAATCTTCAGCACCAAATTATCTAAAAGCAGTTACAGCTAGTTTACAAGATGCTGCCACTCAGCAAGGGAATAAAGAATTCGTACAGGCAAGGCATGATCATCTCAATTCAAAAACCACATCAGTTACAACTAGTTTACAAGGTGTTGCCACTCAGCAAGGGAATAAGGAATCCTTACAGGTAAGGCATGATCATCTCAATTCAAAAACACAAACAGGAATGCCTTTCAAGGAAACACCAATCAACAAGTAAACTCATATAGGATATTCTATGATCGCAAATTTTTTTTCTTCAATGGACAATGCTTCTCATGTCACAATTTTGGTCATAAAGCTACTCAATGTGTTGCATATAAAACTATCATGACAAGAGAATCAAGAAAGAAAAGGATTGAATTGGAAACAAAGAAGAATACTTATAACAACTTTCCTCCTCTTCAGAGTGAAGTTGAATGTGCTTATTGCAATAACTTTGGCTATGAAGAATCTGAATGCAGGAGCAAAATTCAGCTAAAAAGACATGTTCCTTCAAGCTCCAAAGTATGGAAAAAGAAAGAATTATAGGTTGAAAATTGTGGCATAGCCTTATTTGCTGAAGATGAAGAAAACCAATGGTACATTGACAGTGGATGCTCAAGATATATGACAGGTGACAAAGAAAAACTTCTTACATATAGTACTCTAGAAAAGGAAAAGAAAGTTACATTTGGAAATGATACTCCTGCGGTTATTAAGGGAAAAGGGTATGCTCTTCTAAAAGAAAATGTGAAAGCTAATGAAGTCATGTATGTGGATGGCTTAAAGCATAACTTGTTAAGTGTAAGTCAAATGTGTGATCAAGGAACTGAAGTTGTCTTTAGTTCAAAAGAATGTGTGGTACGTGATCTTGATACAGGCAAAACTATTATAAAAGGAAAAAGAACTCCTAACAACCTATATAT
>ML784732.1:104718-130552 GCA_009831015.1 Picea engelmannii
CAGCTTTTGAATTAATAGGAAAAGCTTGATTCAATTCCATGGATGTGTTTGATCTCTGTGTGTTGTTGATACTGTTCTTGTGTATGTTTGCTTCTTTCTATGCTTACCTTTTATATGCTGCTTATGTGATTGCATATCAGGTTAGAAACCTGAGAGAATGAGTTTCAATTGTTTCTCTTCTTAGGCCAGGAGATTCCTGCATCGAGTGCAGTTGGAAACCTCCGCATATGAGTGCGTCGAGGAGGCTAAGCAGTTAGACCTTTGTTTCCATTTCATTAGAGTTGGGTGGAATTATTCGAGCCGTGCAGGAGAGTGCAGGTCGAAATCGAGCCTCAGTAGCAAGTCTGAGAAGGGGAAGGCTGAAGCCGTTGTAAGCACGGAGTACCTAGGACTTAGCAGACTTCGACACTTGGGGAGTAGTTGAAAGTCGAAGAAGTGCGTAGTGTGTGGAAAGAGTCTCTGAAGGTTCAGAGGAATGAAGCTCAGGAGGGTTAGGCCCTTTTGTTCACTGGAGAAATCGACCCAGTTGAAGTCTCACAGGCGAAGGTGGCGAAGCATAGATCTCTTCATAGAGGAAGAGAATTGGTGACTTGGATTTGTTGCGAAGACTCGCGAAGCCCCATAGACTATCAGATCTGGGAGAAGGATCGAGGTGGTTAACACCCAGGTGCAGGGAGGACCATTGGCCATTTCCTGTCGGCGAATAGGGCCTGGAGAGTGCAAGGATCGCATGCACGTCAAAACCGCGAAGTGCGATTCCCCGATTTGACCTGAGCCGTCGATCGCGGAAGGGACAGGTGGCATGAATCTGAACCATCGGGGTTTCGGCATTCGGTGTTTCCAGCAGCAAGGGAATTTTTCTTTGTGGGTTCGCGATCCGCAAAACCCCGAGGTTGACGTGGCAGCGTGGGACCCGGAGACATAGTCGGGGACAGGTGGCGTTGTAGCGAGGGCTCGACACCTCAGTATTCGGGGTTTGGAGAGTCAAGTGATTGGCATCGCTAGTGGCGATATCCCGATAGATGAAAGCCCGATGCCCGAGCGTTGACCCTCGACAATCGGAGATCGGGGATCGACGGTTATAGAGGCAAGGGAACATTTTTGTGAGTCTCGCGATATCACGAGGTCCGATCTCCTGATTTACGAAAGGGAGGATCGTCGAGGAGTATTCTGTGGGTGACAAAAAATTCCCAGTAGGAATTGGAAGAGCGTAGACTCTTCGGGCCCGTGGTAGAAGAGGATCCTGGTGGGAGCAGCTGACCCGCTGAGGGGTGGGTTGTGTCAGGGTGGTATCAGAGCAGGAATATCTTTGTTTCGGAGTAGAGATAGAAGAGATAAAATGCCACCCAGGAGAGAAAGGCAGTCTCCTGATCGTGAGGACAGAGATGCCCGAAGAAGGGGTAGGCAAGCAGGAAATCCAGAGATGGAACGACAAATACGAGATCTTAGGGCGAGACTCGAAGATATGGAGGCCACCCAGAGGCGTGGAGTTGGTGCAGCAGAGTTCAGCGATCCTGAGGTTGAAGAGGAAGCTGGACACGACCAAGAAGAGGTCGTCGTAGAAGATGCCTCGACAGAGAGGTTGATCAAAGCCATTTCGAGAATGAGCTCGAAGACGAAGATGGATATTCCCGTCTATGAGGGAAATCTAAACGTAGAGGAGTTGTTGGATTGGATCCGAGCACTCGACACCTACTTCGACTATGAAGACATCGAAGAGGATAAGAAGGTGAGGCATGCTGTCACCAAGCTGAAGGGACACGCAGCCTTATGGTTGGACGAGCTGCAGGCAGACAGGCGTTCCAAGGGAAAACAGAAGATCAAGAGCTGGGATCGGATGATCGCCAAGATGAAGGCGAAGTTCATTCCGAGGGACTACCAGATCACTATGTTCAGGCGCATGCAGAACCTGAGGCAGAAGTTAATGACGGTGAAGGAGTACACCAAAGAATTTTATAGGCTCAACATTCGAGCTGGTCATCGGGAAAGTGATGACGAAAAAGTGGCGAGATATCTGAATGGTCTCAGATATGATATTCAGGACGAGTTGAGCATGGTTACTGTCCGCACAGTTGAGGATGCATACCAGATGGCTTTGAAAGCCGAAGAAAAGCTGAGCCGCAAGCAAGGACAGCGAGGCCGAGGCAGAAGCCAGCCACGAGGAAAAACTGTTGTTCAAGTGCGAAAACAGAAGCCCAAGGAGGATTGGAGAAGACCTCAAGGAAAAGCTGAGAGAGGTGGAACCTCACAGCAGAGACAGCAAATCGCTGAGCCGAGGAGGCAACAAGATGATCAGCAAGGAGGATATGCTGACGCAAATGTATTTCCTCACACCCAAGGCAGAGGAAGAGGTCGAGGAGGAGTTATCACATGCTTCACGTGTGGTAAAGATGGTCATAAAGCCGTAGACTGTCCAGAGAGGAAGGTGGACAGAGGAAGAGCTCACATCGCTGAGGCGTAGCAGAGGCCTGATGTTGAGAGCGAGGACGAAGATGCTGGAAGTGGGAAGTCGCTGATAGTGCATAAGATCCTCTTGAAACCCGAGAAAGAGGTGGAGGACACAGTTCAGAGATGTCGACTGTTCCGAACGACTTGCAAGACCCAGGGCTGGAAGTGCAAGGTCATAGTGGACAGTGGGAGCACAGACAATCTCGTTTTGACCGAGATGGTGGAGAAATTGGAGCTGAAGATGCGCGAGCACCCGAGTCCATACAGGGTGACATGGCTGCAGAAAGGACACCAGGTACGTGTTACAAAACAATGCTTGGTAAATTTTAAAATGGGTGAATATAGAGATGAAATCCTGTGTGATGTCATACCCATGGACGTCTGTCATGTATTATTGGGAAGACCATGGCAGTTTGATAGACACGTTGTTCATGATGGGAGAATGAACACATACACCTTGGAGAAGGATGGGAAGACCCATACGTTGTTGCCGATAAAGGATAAAGAGGTGAAACCAGAAGTTAGCATCACAATACTTCTCATGAGTGGGAAAGAGCTTCTCACAGAGTTGAAGAAGGATGAGGAACCACAATTCTTTGTTGTCAGGAAGCCAAGAATTGTTCTGACAAGCACAAGAGTGGATGACTTGCCAGAAGAGATTCAGCAGCTACTAGGAGAGTTTGCTGACATCATCATGGACGAACTACCTCGTTCGTTACCACCGATGCGGAGTGTGAGTCATCATATTGACCTCATACCCGGAGAAAGTTTACCAAATAAGGCAGCATACAGGTTGACACCTCAGGAGAACGAGGAAGTCAAAAGGCAGGTACAGGATCTGCAGGATAAGGGGCTAGTGAGGGAGAGTCTTAGTCCGTGTGTTGTTCCGACAGTACTGAGCCCAAAGAAGGATGGAGGTTGGAGAATGTGTACAGACTCCAGGGCGATCAATAAGATCACCATCAGGTACAGGTTCCCATTGCCGAGGATGGACGACTTGATGGATTGCCTGAGTGGGGAAAATTATTTTTCCAAGATAGATCTCAAGAGCGGATATCATTAGATCCGGATGAGAGAGGGAGATGAATGGAAGACAACATTCAAGACAAATGAGGGTTTGTACGAATGGCTGGTCATGCCGTTTGGCTTGACCAATGCAACCATCACTTTTATGAGGCTGATGAATGAAGTCCTGCGGGAATTCATTGGCAAATTTGTGGTGGTGTACTTGGATGATATTTTGATTTTCAGCAAAACCAAGGCTGAACACTTGAGGCATTTGGCCGTAGTGATGAGAAGACTACAGCAGGAGAAGCTGTTGATAAATCTGAAGAAATGCTCGTTCATGCAGATAGAACTCATATATCTGGGTTTTGTAATTTCAGCAAATGAATTAAAGATGGATCCTGAGAAAGTGAATGTGATCAGGAATTGGCCATCGCCGAGGAATATTTTTGAGGTAAGGAGCTTCCATGGTTTGGCGAGCTTCTACCGAAAATTCATCTGAAATTTCAGCAGAATCAGTGCTGCGATGATGGACACTGTGAAAAAGCGGCATAAAGTTTTCCAGTGGACAGCTGAGGCTGAAAGGAGCTTCAAATTGTTGAAGCAGAAGATAACCGAGCAGCCAATTCTGGTGCTGCCAGATTTTCAGAAAACCTTCCAGGTGAAGTGTGATGCCAGTGGGTATGTTGTTGGAGGGATCTTAAGTCAGGATGACAGACCTGTTGCATATTTCAGCGAGAAGCTGGATGATGCAAAATTGAAGTACTCCATGTATGATAAAGAATTCTATGCCATTATCCAGGCATTGAAAAAGTGGAGGCACTATCTGATACCCAAAGAATTTGTTCTATACAGTGATAATCACGCACTGCAATTCGTGAGTCAGCAGGAGAAGATGAATCAAAAGCATGTGAAGTGGGTGGAATATATGCAGAATTTCACCTTTGTCATAAAGCACATTTCAGGGACTGCTAATAAGGTAGCTGACGCCCTGAGTCGAAAATGTTTAGTGTTGCAGGAGTTCAGGATCAAAACCTTGGGTTTTGAAAACCTGAAAGATATGTATGCAGGTGATGTTGATTTTGGGGAAACATACGAGGCAGCCGAGAACCCAGTTCTCAGGGATAGGAGTCCGTGGATTGACTACCTGATCCAGGACAAATTGTTGTTCAAAGGCAATCAATTATGCATTCCAATTTGCTCTATGAGAGAGAATTTAGTGAAGGAGAAGCATAGTGGAGGCTTAGCAGGTCATTTTGGACATGACAAAACATTCGCAAAGCTGAGCGAATCGTATTTTTGGCCGGGCATGCGTGCAGATGTGAAGAGGTTTGTTGACAGGTGCAGGATTTGTCAACATGTGAAAGGCCGAAAGAATAACACAGGGTTCTATTAGCCGTTACCCATACCCGAGAGGCCGTGGGAAGCCATTAGCATGGATTTTGTATTGGGGTTACCGAGAACTCAGCGAGGAGTGGATTCCATCTTTGTGGTGGTGGACAGATTTTCGAAGATGGCACATTTCATTCCGTGTCATAAGACCAGCGATGCTACACACGTCGCCAATTTGTTTTTCAAAGAGATCGTGCGATTGCATGGATTGCCCAGGAGCATAGTCTCAGATCGGGACACCAAGTTCATAGGTCATTTTTGGAGGACGCTATGGAAGAAGCTGGGGACTGACTTGGCATTCAGCTCTGCTTACCATCCGCAGACAGATGGGCAGACCGAAGTAGTCAACATGAGCTTAGGGGATCTGTTGAGGATCCTGGTGACAGAGCATCACAACAGCTGGGATTAGATCCTACCGCAGGCAGAATTCGCGTACAACGATTCAGTGAATCGAAGTACAGGTAAGAGCCCATTTCAAATTTTGTATGGGACGCAGCCGAGAGGAGTGTCTGAGCTCAGGGAGCCAGAACAGGCTGAGACCAGCAGCGCAAGGGCTGAAGAATTCGTTGAGGCGATGCAAGAACTTCACGCAGAGGTGAAGCAGCGGTTGCAGAAATCCAATCAAGAATACAAGTGCAGAGCCGACCAAAGGAAGAAACAATTTCAGTTTGAAGTTGGAGACATGGTTCTGGCGCACCTGAGGAAAGAGAGGTTCCCAAGGGGAACATACAACAAGCTCAAGATGAAGAAGATCGGGCCATGCAAAATTCTAAGGAAATTCGGCGAGAATGCATATGAGCTCGAATTGCCAGAGGGCATTGCGATATCTCCGATATTCAACATTTCGGATTTATACCCCTACAGGACTGATGAAGCAGACACTAGAACTAAGGAACCAGTGATCGAGTGGCAGAAACAATTGCCAGTTGCCCAGAAGCCTGAGATGGAGTGCATAATGGACAAACGAACAGGCAGAAAGACCAGGAGAAAGCAATATTTTGAATACCTCGTGAAATGGAAGAACCACCCAGTAGAGGATGCCAGCTGGGAAACAGAAGCAGTTATACAGAAGCATGGGCATAGTGTGCAGGAGCTCATGAGCAGGAGCCATGAAATCTTTTGAGCCGAGGAGTATGATGCAGGAGCATCCGCAATACATCATACGAACCAGCGTGAGAAAAAAGAGATTGTACAGCTGGACAAGCCAACAACCCTTTTTGATTTTGAATTTCACCTTGGTATTGTTGTGCCGCCGTTTACTAAAAGCATTCAAAGCTGAGCGCATTTGTAATATAATGTAGATAAGGAGGCATTTAACAGTTTTTAATGCTGGTAGATAGGGTTAGCTGTAGATTAGACAGTTCTATCCTTTGAGAGGGAAAACGGAGTATAGACACCCTTCCTTGTATCATTGTAAAGATAACATTCATTCTCATTCAAGCAATTTAGCATTAGAGAGAAAACGAGAGAGAGCAGAGCAGAGAGTCTGTGAGGAACCTCCATGTGCAGCTTTTGAATTAATAGGAAAAGCTTGATTCAATTCCATGGATGTGTTTGATCTCTGTGTGTTGTTGATACTGTTCTTGTGTATGTTTGCTTCTTTCTATGCTTACCTTTTATATGCTGCTTATGTGATTGCATATCAGGTTAGAAACCTGAGAGAATGAGTTTCAATTGTTTCTCTTCTTAGGCCAGGAGATTCCTGCATCGAGTGCAGTTGGAAACCTCCGCATATGAGTGCGTCGAGGAGGCTAAGCAGTTAGACCTTTGTTTCCATTTCATTAGAGTTGGGTGGAATTATTCGAGCCGTGCAGGAGAGTGCAGGTCGAAATCGAGCCTCAGTAGCAAGTCTGAGAAGGGGAAGGCTGAAGCCGTTGTAAGCACGGAGTACCCAGGACTTAGCAGACTTCGACACTTGGGGAGTAGTTGAAAATCGAAGAAGTGCGTAGTGTGTGGAAAGAGTCTCTGAAGGTTCAGAGGAACGAAGCTCAGGAGGGTTAGGCCCTTTTGTTCGCTGGAGAAATCGACCCAGTTGAAGTCTCACAGGCGAAGGTGGCGAAGCATAGATCTCTTCATAGAGGAAGAGAATTGGTGACTTGGATTTTTCGCGAAGACTCGCGAAGCCCCATAGATTATCAGATCTAGGAGAAGGAGCGAGGTGGTTAACACCCAGGTGTAGGGAGGACCATTGGCCATTTCCTATCGGCGAATAGGGCCTGGAGAGTGCAAGGATCGCATGCACGTCAAAACCGCGAAGTGCGATTCCCCGATTTGACCTGAGCCGTCGATCGCGGAAGGGACAGGTGGCATAAATCTGAACCATCGGGGTTTCGGCATTCGGTGTTTCCAGCAGCAAGGGAATTTTTCTTTGTGGGTTCGCGATCCGCGAAACCCCGAGGTTGACGTGGCAGCGTGGGACCCAGAGACATAGTCGGGGACAGGTGGCGTTGTAGCGAGGGCTCGGCACCTCGGTATTCAGGGTTTGGAGAGTCAAGTGATTGGCATCGCTAGTGGCGATATCCCGATAGATGAAAGCCCGATGCCCGAGCGTTGACCCTCGACCATCGGAGATCGGGGATCGGCGGTTATAGAGGCAAGGGAACGTTGTTGTGAGTATCGCGATATCGTGAGGTCCGATCTCCTGATTTACGAAAGGGAGGATCGCCGAGGAGTATTCTGTGGGTGACAAAAAATTCCCAGTAGGAATTGGAAGAGCGTAGACTCTTCGGGCCCGTGGTAGAAGAGGATCCTGGTGGGAGCAGCTGACCCACTGAGGGGTGGGTTGCATCACCTCTCGTGCTTGTTGTGGTTCTCTCCTTCCTAGTGGGTTCTCTCCTCCCTCTCGGTTGAATTGTGGTGGAGTGAATGCACTAGGGATCGAGCTTGTTGTGGTTTGAATGCACTAAGGCACAAGCTTAATGCTTGGCATTTTTTTTTTGTTATTTTGTTTTAATTTATTTTTTTGTTTTATTTTTTATGTTTCATTTTTTTTTAGTGTTTGTAATACTAATTTTTTTATTTTGTTTGAAATTTGTTTTGTTTGTTTGTTTGTTTTTTATGTTTTTTTGTTTTGTTTTAACACATGTTTTTTTAATGTTTTTAATATATTAATTATATTATTATTAATAATAATAATCTATTTTTTAAGGTCATGACCAAGCCAGACACCAAATTGGTCTATGAGACCTCCTTCACCCAACGATTTAACTGGTAAAGTCTACCATGACCATGAATTTTTACCATGGCATAATCCGTTTGGCCTACCACATGATAGAAATACTTGCATGCTATCCAAAGAAGGTTTTCAAAAAGTCGGTGAGATTAACAAGGATGGACCTAGTGACTTAAACAACTATATTGTGGCTGAGTGGCCTGACATGATCTAAAAAATTTCCAACTCTCGTAATGAAAAAGCGAAAGGAGTGAAGGGAAAGGGTCTAGATTTAGCTATCATTGCTAGAGATTTAGCACCCAAACCATCCAAGAAGAGATAAGAAGGAGGATCCAAGAGAAGGATTGGGTCACATATCAATTAAGGGGTATCATTAATGTCCAAATGGGATATGGGATCCATGACTAGGTTATCTATGAGAAAATAATTATTATTAAGGTCTAACCAATGTCAAGGGAGATAAATAATGGAATTTTGATCATATATTCATCGATATCATCATCAAGAACCAGTGCATTGTCTCCTACGCCTCGTTCATCTTCTCTGTCTTATTCATATGTCGACCCATATTCTTCTTTCTCTAGCTCTACATCATCTTCTTCTTCAATATCATCTTCATCATCTACAATATAATTTATTGGTCTTCCTCTTGGATCATATCTAACAACAAATGACCAATCCCTCTTACCTAGAACCTTTGAGTAAAAGACTTGTTCACATTGACATGGAAAAACATAGGGGTCATTTGTTTTTTCAAACACTGTTGCTTTAATCATCGAAAATCGATTGGCATTTTGAATAATAGTACTTTCCTCATCATGTTCATTAATTCGTAACCTATACCATTTGACATCAAACAAAACTAATTTGAAGGAATTAAGGTCACACTCAATTATATCATTCAAAAACCCATAGTATCTATTTTCATATTCTTGAGGACGTCTGTGACTCCTAGAGGAAACATTAGTGACTTGGAATACTGCAATTATCCTACTATCATAATTTTTTCTAGTTTCATCCAACTTTTTTATGCGAAATTTCCAACCATTGCACCACATAGCCTTGTGGTGTTTCAACTGCAATATGCCAGACATGTAAAAGATGCATTGCCAATTAATAATAAACAAATTTGTATAACTTGGAAAGTATAATATGAAAAAAACACACCTACAGGCACATTAATATAATATAAAATAACTAAATAAAATTGGTGAATTTCTTTCCTTTCCATCTTTCAAACAATATGCTAAATCTATTTCCCTCTGCCTAACATTAGAATCTCCATTACGATGAGCTTCTCTAACCAATTCAGACAGTTCTTTCCATGATAACCTACCACCATGGCATTCTTTACATATATCAATCCATACCTTCATACAGTCAATATTGTTTGCAATGTATAAATGTAGTGTATCCCAATCTTGAGCCACTGACCGATCAAAAAATCACAATTCACCAATATTAAATATTAGTTATAACCATGGTAAATATTAATAAAGGATGAAAGAATAAATATTAAATGAGTATGATCATATACACAAAAAACCAAAAAAATATATATTTATTAAAAATATCCACAATTTAATTACCGTTCACTTTCTTCATTTTACCTTTCCCTAATAACTACCCCCCTTCAAATTTTTTGATGGAGTTCACATCCCAAATGAAATCCACTACATGCATAGCTTGTGCTACTAATTTAGGAAGATACTAACTAATATACACCATGGATTTATATACCATATATCCATCCACAATAGATCCCTCATGAAATTCTCTATATCTAACCAAATCCTTCAATGATTTCAAGCGCCTCTCCACCATCCACATTGACCTTGTATGTACAGGTCCACACATTTCAATCTCCTCAACTTGGTTTATGAGGTAATGTTCTTGTGCATTCAAAAATGTTGGAGGTAGATACTACTGCATTTCATACGTTAGCTAAGGATCTTCTCTCTTCCAATACTTTATATTATCTTCATGGTTTTCTTTCAATGACAACCATATACAGATCATGGTGCAAGAAAATAACATGTTTCAACACAACATATAAATACATATTACATTACAAGTAAAAGACATGTCATTAAGTACAACAAAAAATTGAATTTTTCTTTTGCATATATATTGCAACTACTTACCTCATGTATTTTCCAAGATCATATATAACTTGTCTGACATTCTTGTCAAAGTCATTTGGGAGAGATAGAGGTAGAAAACATTGTAACAATAAAAACAAATCGTTACTTGTTCAAAGCTAGACAAAAAAATAAAAATATTAAAAAATGTATACGACCAATATATAAATATGAATACTAAAATGATGAATTACCTTAATGAAGGTATTCCAATCATGTGTTTTTACCCCACCAAAATCACCTTTCTTCGTTAACATATTCTTTATGTTTGAACAAAAACCTATGGGAAATATAAATTTTTGAATGGCCTCTTTTACACCATTTCTTTGCTTCACTGTTAATAACCATGGAATCTTATTTTAGTCTCCATACATATTTGATCGGATCAAACTTTGGATTGCATGATTGGCTTCCTAAATGCCATTACAAATTTTGGCAATTTTTTCTTTGTCCCTCCTGCCATCTATGATTTGCCATAATGTTTCTGTCACATTCTTCTCGATATGAATTGTATCAAATAAATGAACTAGTTTTAGGTCCTTATAGTTAGGAAACCTCATGAATTGAGTGGGATGACATTCCATTCCTTGTGGAATCCCATTATTACTACCTTCACGATGACGACAATGATGAAGCATAAAAAAGATCAGAACACTATTTATCAAATGTGGTAAAATAAAATGAATAATTAAAATAAAATTTCAAAACATGATTCCATTTATGATACATAAAAGAAATGCATACCTCAAGGATTAATTCTGTCATATGCCAAATTCCATAAGCGAGGTTTCATTCTTTGTGGTTTTAGTCCAGCCTCTTGTTTCCCATTGAAAAAATCTTTTTCAGTAGTACGATACTTATGGTTCTTAGAGAGGAAGTTTCTATACTCATCAAACACCTCATTTCCTAAACTTTTTGACCAACGAGATTTCATCTTAGGACCACAAACTGGACATGAAAATTTACCCTTTGTTCAAATACTTGCAACAGACAAATTAATGTGAATTAATAATATACAAAATGATTATTTAAACAACACACATGATATATTCAATTAAGTATATACTATTCAAGCATGCAATATGGAACGTTACATACGAAAAAAATGTGTTTGTCCTGGGGCATCATGAATTGTACATAAAAGTATTCCACGACATTGAAATCTCTTCTGCCCAATTGGTTTATAGATGTCATACATAGTGATGCCCTCCCATAACTTTAGTAGCTCGTTGATAAGAGGCTCAATATACACATTCATATATTTAACTTGGTACTTACCTAATTTTTTGAAATTATACGAAATTACTACCATGGTATGTGTATATACGTAAATAAATAAATAAAAGATGTTATGAAAAAAGAAGAGAAAAATGAAAAAATTAAATTCGAAAAATTAATGTAAAGAAATACCTAGAATAATCATTTTCAACATTATGTGCTCCCTCTTTATTGACATCCAAGGAGGAATGCTATTATTGATAAAAACAATATGCCACACTAAGTAAACAGACTGAAGCTCTCCAAATGGATTAACATCATTAGTTGCCAATGAAATCCTAACATTACAAGGTTCATATGTAAATTCTGGCCATTTTTCAACAATTTCCTTAAATGCATAACCATTTGCAGGCATTCAAAGAACACCATATTCAATTCTCTTTCGTGCATGGTAATACATAAACTGTGTTATTCTTTGGCACTTGAACAGTCGATGCAAACATGGAATTATGGGAATATGCCAGAGAACCTTTCGAGGGACCATTTTTGTTACTTCATCGATTCGATATCTACTGATACCACATACCGAGTATTCTTTTTTCGACGCATGTTGTCCATAATATATAATATGATCATCAATACATGCATCTATACTTTGGTACTCCATTCCAATGTCTTTCATAATGGCATGTAAATATCGATATGTGCGAGGTAAAATATTTGACGAGGGTAACATAAATTCACCTAACAATCTAAAACATAAAAAATAAATAGTTAATGTAAAGAATAGTAATTGTAAATATTGCATTTTTATTTTACACATTAATTAACACTAAAAAAAATGGGGAAAATTAAACCTTTATGTAGTTGTGATGAAACATATTACATACCTTAGGATCTGTGTCATACAAGTGTTTGACAAATGATTCGTAACTTTCAAGTTCACCAACAACAATGTAATGGAGAGACGATTTTCTCTTGACCCTTATAAAGTCGTTTATTTTCCTTTTCAATCAGATGTTCATTATGAATACCATCACTATTGTCCCTATGATCCTCATCTGGATGACCGAATAAGTCTTAGATCATTTGATTTGTCCCATCATCTTGAACTATGTTATTATTGTCATCTACTTCCATGGGATCATTAACTTGATCTTCATTATTTGCTTCAAGTTTTTCATCTTGTACTACAACATCATCTATGCTACTACTTGATGCTTTGTGCATAAAGTTAGGGGGAAAATCTAACTTTATAATTACAAACAATCATAAAAAATTAGTGCATGTATAAAACAATATAAAAGTTTGAGAATAGAATAAATATTAAAATATATAATGAATGTATATATAGCTAATTACCATGGGACAATATTCATTTGATCCCCCATCTATGTGCCCATATTGTCTATAATGTTTTTTAGTTTTTTCTATTAAAAGTCTTTCGGGACGTCTAGTACAACAATTTTTGCAAGGGAAATAACATTTACTGTCACCCTTTTCACCCTCTTTAATTATTTTCCCAACTCTAATGTTTTCTCACGTTGTTCCCCACAGACATATAATGAAAAAAATACCTATTTTTTGTTTTCCAATAAGACCCTCTTATACCCTTTTTGAAGTGTCGTTATTATAGCTAACTTGTTGCAATATCTGTAAAATGAAACATATTTATAGATTTTATAATGTCGCAATTTCGATGATAGTTGACCAAGTCAAAGTTGACTTGGTCAAATACTAGGTGACCGTTGGGAGGCGGAAAACCTATATTCCATAACATCGCAAGTGTGATGACTATTTTACCAACATTGCAAGAGAGACGAAAATCAAATGGCGTCGCAATATCAACGTCTTCCTACCTTCATTTCAATAGCGACATGTGTTTGTATTATGTCACACTCGCGACGTTATCGGGCAATATGGAGAATTTTTTTTTTAAATTTCCTCTATTTTTCGATAGTATGGACAATTCATCCATAACATCGCATATATAACATCGAAATTTTGCCAATATGTACTAGTGTATTGACATGAGTTATTTGCAGGTGTCATACGAGGGTGCTCTCATGGCGGATCCAATCCGCATTATGGACCATCAAATTAGCCAACTATGATGGTGAATAGTCGATCAAGTCAAGGTCCAGTGGGACAGCTATAGTCCAAACTCGTCTACCTCGGAGGACACATACAAGATGCATAAATAGTTTCCTTACTTGTTTATATATTAGACATATATATCTATGATGGTTACATTTATTTACTTGCATTTATATACTATACAAACTTCGGTGTTCCTGACAAAGTTTAAAACAAGAGGTCATGTATGTAAGATCTCTCTCTACTAAGCACACTTTTATTGAGATATTCTTTGAGGACACTTGCGTGCAAGTGATCCAGTTATGGTAAATTACAATTTTGTTTCGATTAAGGGTTATATATGATGATGATGATGATGATGTGTTGTGAGTTATTGTTATTTTAATCTCTCTCTCTCTCTCTCTCTCTCTCTCTATATATATATATATATATATATATATTGGAAGATGCGATTGATGATTTTTACTGAGTGTGCAGGACACAAGATAGGTTATGGATGATGATGGAATCAATGGACATCCTTGGAATCTGTATTGAGTCAGTGATTGGATTGTATTTGTTTGAGTATTTCATTTTATGAACATGTGACATATTATTGATTACAGTACGATTTATGTATATGGATTCTTGACACTATTTTTGTCAATGGATACAGGCTTGACGATTCTTTCTAATCCGACTCACATAAGGAGTAAAGGGGCCATGCACAGAAACCAGACATTGAGGGAGAGGTGTGGTAGCATCCCTGTCACATCCTAATAGCACTCCCACCATGGTCTGAGATGTAAGTTAATGATTACCTAGTTCGATAGGTCGACGATGTCATGAGAGAGCACAGAGACAGTTGCTCATGAATATTTATAAATGAAACACAATAAGGCATAATCCTTATTTCTTAGAAGCCCATAGTTTCTCATAATCTCAACTTAATGGAGTGTTGACTCGAAGAGTCAAAAAAACTTCCAAAACTAGTCTAAGGTGAGTGGCACCCTTGGAGCACCAAGGTGCATCTTGAAGGGCACATCACATAATTAAAACTTGAGTCAATAAATCTAAATGGCCTAGAAAACATTGAAATGATTGGATCTGGATAGAATACAATAATTAATTAAACACTAAATTATTAATTATAAAACCTAACAAAAGTCTAAGCCTAAGACTAAGTCTAAGTCTAAATTTAAATAAAGGACTGAATGAATTATGACATAAGTTAAAATATTTGAGAATATAATCAAACTCTAGGAAAAAGGGGAATAAAATTTAAATCTTGGATAAAATGCACATGTGTGCAATGGATTTTAAAATAGAAAGAAATAATAATTCGAGAGAATAGGTGCAAACATAAAATATAATCTTGAGTCAACCTACCATTAGTCTAACTAGAAGAAGACTCCTAATCAAACTCTAACTAAGATCTAGCTAGAAGACACTCATTAAATGAGAATTTTGGGAACAAAGGGACAACTAAGAGTGAAAATAGGAACACATTGGGGAATGTGAGGGAAATTGGTTTTTTAAATCAAATAAAAATGGTAATTACTTGTGCAACTTGGGGAGAGTGTGACAAGTGTCTGCGTGAATAATCCTAATTAAATTAATTAAAAAGATAATTAATTGTGCATGAGGACATGGGATTTTTCTATAAAACAAATGGTGTATAAGTGAAATGGATCTCGCTTATTCTTGGTAATGTTATGATACCAAAATTTTGTGGACTATGTTTTACTTGTGAGAGTTGGGATACCAAGCTTGTGGAAAGAGTGGAAGCTCTTCCTTGCGAGGCAAGCCTTGGAGCTATTGTTTGTTGGTTCCTTGTGTCTGGCCCCTTTGTGGCTCGGGGGGCTTAGGGGGAAAAAGAGTACCCCTAGCATTGGCTAGGAGGTACTGGTGAAGTTTGGTTGATAAGCAAGCGAGAGAATGAAAAGAAGCACAAGACTTTGAAGGTAATCTTCATTGGTCCCGGTATTTTTATTTATGAATTTATTTTGTAGTATGAGAATATTTGTATATTAGAATTGGTATGGCCACTGTAGAATCAATAGAAATTTCTTAACGTCAAATTGTTATAATTGTTTCCAAAAAATGATAGTTACGGTGCTTACAAATCAAATTTCAAATTATCGTTGTAATTTCAAGTGATTCGAAACTCTAAATTTCGAGTGGCTTTGATCCTCATTGTAAACCTTGAAATTATATTTTTGTATGGTATATGATTTAAAAAAATTATTTTTCAATCCACATATTTTAAGTTGCTATGATTGCAACAAATTTAGTTGAGATTTTTAAAAGAAATTTAATAGTGTATTATTCGTTGGTAAGCTAGGGAATTCTGAATTTTTGTATCGTGGGTTTTCTATTTGAATCACTATAAATCCAAAATCTATTAGTATTGGGGAATATCTATTGAATTTTATTTTAAATATGAATCTAATCGTATTGTTGGTTATATGTTTGAATTTGATTATAAATCCAAATTTATTTGTAGCGTTGAGTCTCCATTAAATATTATTATAAATCCCAAATTCTATATCGTGGGGTCTCTGGTTTAATTTTATTATAATTTTGAATTCTATTCGTATTGTGAGATCTTTGTTGAATTTTATTATAAATCCGGATTTTTGATCATGGGGTGTTTTCTTGGAATTGATTATAAATCTCAATCTCATCGTATTGTTGGGTATCTGTTTGAAAATGATTCTAAAATCCGAATCGAATCGTATTGTTGGGTCACTGTTGAATTGTATTATAAATCCGATTTTAATGTATCGTTTGGGTCTCTCTTTAAGTTAATCATGGATCCAAATTTTAAAATTTTCGTTGATTTCCTTGTGGATTTCAATATTGAGATCACCGTCAAGGTTTATTGCATTCACAATTTTTTAATCTATTTTTCCGTATAAAATCTCTTGCTTGATTGAATCAAAAGTTTGGAGTCGCCGCAAAAAGAGGCTAATTTTAATCCAAGTCTAGAATTCCCTTTCACGGTATATCTAATGGGAATCCCGAGCATGATTTCATTATGATCATCGTTAATGATATTACTTTGTAGAATTATAAACCCGTGGTGATGTGGTAGCATGAATTGAGTTCCAACTGGATAATGTTTTCACTCTTTACATCGATGGACATTGCACCAGGAGAAAATGAATTTGCGTGAGATTAATATTGAATCCACCCTAGATAATTATTTGTATCTCAGTGTTTAGTAATAGTCAATACCATCCATCCATCATTTTTAACAGTAGCGAACCCAATTTCTATGTGAGTTTTCAGCGTGCAATTTAAATACATGGGTAACGATACTTATGCACAACCATACATTGAATGGTTGGGCACATGTTTCAGTGGAAAATATCAAGCCTCTTATCGATGAGTTACTGGAGTTATGGAAGTGCATCACTATGTAAGATATCTTAGACCAGTAGGTGTGCAAAGGGAATTTGAATTCCATGAAATGTTTGTATGGACAATGTTGGAAATACTGAGAGGGGGTGAATCAATATTACTTATTTTTAAACAATTAGTAATTACTTTTTTATTTTATTAATCACCACAAATATCAACAATGGACTTGTATATAAAATAAATTATATAAATATAATTAACAAGAATTACAAGTTTTTTGTAAAGAATAATATGAGATAGTGAAGTACACCAATCCTTTTTAGAGAACCAATTCTAGGAGACACAAATCCCCTTCTTCAGGAAACCAACCCTAGGAAGCACAAAATCCATTTTATCCAGACTTTACTTAGTAGAGGATGTGAATCCTTCTTTGCTCCTCCCTTCCACCCTCACTGCATAAATATCATAGCTTCTTCTTCTTTGGACTCTACTTATGCTTTTGGTCTTCTTATTTGGATTGTAGAGACACTTCTTCTTCATCGTTCTTTCTTGCTCATATAGTCTTCCTACTGGTGTGAGCGTTGAAGCAATGTGTCCCTTTTTTTGGACCATTGCACCTCTTCAATTAAATTAACAATAATAACATTTTCCTTTTAATTTAGAATTGATATCTCCCTCTATTTTATTCACCTATTTAACATGAAATCTTTTCAATTTAGTAAGAGGGATTTTTCATAAATCGATCATAGGTATGGATCGATTTATTTTAATTCGATCTCATGCCTTTTTATTTTATTCTTAAGCTTCTGATGCGTCCCCAGTTATCCAACATATCATATTTGATTTTTTTTATTATCTTTCCAATGCATTGGATGTATCTGATCACTTAATATCAATCATGACAGAATCCAGATCCTGTCTATTTTATATTTTCTTTGTGATAGAGGAAAAATTATTCCTTTGTATGTTAAATTCGCACAGACGCACTTCCAGGACCTCTATTCCACATGACCATAGGCAGTGTCTAAGTGTTAAGAAAAATGAGTGTTTAATCACTTATGAAGATTGACGGTCACATTTTAATTGCACGTTTAAGATGGACGGTTCTTGTTCATTTTGGGACTTTGGTGTTTCGAGATTCAGACCATTGAAATCTTCCAAATCTTCTGAAGAACATTCTGTGGAAGGGTTTTATCAACACTCCCTAATTGATAACCTTCATATGTCCAGAAGTTGGGACCATAGACTTAGGCACAAAGGATCTCCCATTCTTCGGGTATTTGGATGCTCGTGACTTCGACCTTCGACCTTCGATGCTTCAGGTAGTTTTGCTGGTAGGATATGATGGATATCCCCAGAGGAAGTAACCCAGAGTGATGCGATATGTTGATGTCACCTATGATGACATGGACACTTAATGTGTGTGCCACGTGTAACCCTGATTTGTGACTTTTATAGTCCTTATGTGCCACATTAACCTTGAAAGTTGTCACCATTTGACTGGTCCACGTGTCATATTTTTCTTCTGCCACATGTCTCAATTCATGTCTTGAAAAGTTTTGTCAACTTTTATATAATCCTTTGATCATTTACAAAGTTTTGAATAAATCTACCATCGTAGAGTTTCCACGGTCTTAATCATATGGTCTTTGTTTATTCCATAACTTTGGGGTTTGGGAGTTCTTTATTTATATGAGCTACTTATCATTAGATTTGGTCAAGGATGGATTTGACCACTTTCTTCCATGGTGCGATTTGAATAGATCAATAGTTTATGGGAGTTCATGACTTCGGGGCTTCAGCCTTCAGGTAAAATCGCCTATTCTAGACTCCTTTTCATCAGAGTGGTCAGTGCCAAAGTTGACTAGAGTTCGTGACTTCGAGGCTTTGGCCTTTGGGAAATTTTACCTGTTGTAGACTCTTTTTTGCCAGAGTGGTCAATGTTAGAGTTGACCACCTAATCCAATGCATCGTGTTGCTACCAAGGAGATCTTAGATTAATGGTATACATGAGTTATTTTAATTTGATACTCTGGGATATTGTGTCTTACTTTGTCATTCCACTAAACTTGATCAGATGGTCGAGAATTCATCCTAAGTCCCTCCTTGATCTAGTGGCTAGAGAGATCCTCCGAAGCTCCTTCTTCAGATCTGATGGTTGAGATTTAATCCTTCCAAACCTCTGACTTCACCTCGATCTAATGATCATGGATTGTCCCGAAATAAGAATTAATGAATCTTGTGCATAATCTCTTATGATCTCTGATTAATGTTCTTCCTTCTAAGCTTTGCGTTTATACTAGATTTTTTTGTACCCTGTTGACATCAATGACAATATCGTACCATTGTTTCCAACAAATGATTCATGATGCCTTGAGGCTAACACATTTTGTGGTATGTTATAAAATTATAATTCTCTTTAATAGTGTTTAATTTTATGAAGTTCATATCATGCATGTTTTTTATATAATCCCTTCATTAAGCATACTTCAAATAATTGATATAAAATTTAATCCATCTCTTCCAGGTCTTCAAATAAAGGGTAAATTTCCATGTCCAGTTTGTGGTCCTAATATGAAATCCCATCGTTCAAGAAGTTAAGGAAATGAGGTGTTTGATGAGTATAGTAACTTCCTCTCTAAGAACCATAGGCATCGAAGTACCAAGAAACATATTTTCAATGAGAAATAAGACACTGGATTAAAACCATAGAGAATGACACCTCATCTATGGAAGTGCAATATAATAGAAATCATTGAAGTATATTTTATCAAATCATCTATGTATCATACATGATATGTTTGGAATAATTTATTATTTTATTGCAATTTTTTCATTGTACTAATTGAAAAGTATTGTTGTAATATCTTTAATTTAAATGCTTCACCTTGAAGATTGTCATGAAGGCATTAATAATGGGGTGCTTCCATGAGGAATGAAAAGTTATCCCATACAATTCAATAGGATCCCCTAGTATGAGCACCTAGAAATTGTTCATTTGTTTGATACAATACACATTGAGAAGAATGTAACAAAAAAATCGGACTGACAAAGAAAAAAAAATCAATATTTTTAATGACATTAAGGAGGCCAATCATGCAATGCAAAGTGTGATTCATTCAAATAATGACACAGACAACCAAAATATAAGCGCCCTTCCATGGTTATTGACAAAACAACAAAGCAAGGATGTAAAAGAGGTTATTGAAAAATTTAAATTTCCCACTGGATTTTCTTCAAACATAAAGATCATCCTAATAAAGAAAGGTGAATTAGGTGGGGTAAAAAATCATTATTGGCATACCTTGATTAAGGTAATTGTTTTGGTGTATATATTTCTATATTGGTGAAACATATTTTTTGTTTCTTTTTCTACTAATTTGGGAATAAATAATGATTCATTTTTTTATGTTACAATATGTTCTACCTCTATCTCTCCCAAAAAAAATTTACAACAATGTCAAACAAGTTATATATGATCTTGGAAAATACATGAGGTAAGTGATGATTTATATGAAAAGTGTAATTTGTTCAATTCATTGTACAACTTATATTTGACTGCATGTGTTTTACTTGTAATGTAGTACTATATACTTTTTTGTTGAAACCTGTGATTTTCTTGCACCATTTGTAGATGGTTGTCATATAAATAAATATATAAAGAATATATAAAGTATTGGAGGTTATAAATTCCTCGTCTAATGTGTCAAATGAAAAAGTGTATACCTCCGACATTTTTCAATGTACAAGAACACTTCCTCATACACCAAGTTGAGGAGATTTAAAGTGTGGGCCTGTACACACAAGGTCAATGTGGATGGTTGAGATGCACTTGAAATCATTGAAGGCTTTGGTTAGACAAAGAGAATGTCCTAAGGGTTATATGGGAGAGGGATATGTGGTATATCAAACCATGGTTTATATTACTCAACATATTCCTAAAATAATTGCAAGTATTAATGTGGATCACATTTGGGATGTAAACTCCATCAACAAATTTGAAGGGGAGCACCTATTGGGGAAAGGTAGAATGAGTAAAGTGACATGTAAGTAGATGGTGGTGATTTATAATACATTTTTATTTTTGTTTTTTATGTATATCGTACTTATTTAATTTTTATTCTTCTTGCATAATCCATTATTATGAAGGTGTACCATGGTAACTGATTATATGTGAATTGTTTTATTTTAATATAGTTGGTCGAGAGTGGGATGCAATACAAGTATACATTGAAAATAATCTTGATTGGATGAAGGTATGGATTGAACTATGTATACAATATAATAATGTTAGGTTATCATGGTATGGTGTGGCTACACTGGTCAAAAAAGCTGAGCGCACTACTACATATTGAAAAATTTGCGATGACTACTTGCGACGAAAGTACACTTTGGTCGCAACATTCAAGAGAAAAACTTCAATTATTCAATTTTTTTCTAAATCCACCCTGTATTTGTCGCTATCTCGATGAATTTAATTTGTCTAAATTAATATGGTCAAAGTTCGTCGCAAGAGATACAAATGACTGTTATAAGTGACCATTAAATATGACAAATAAATAGGTGAAAAAAAGAAAAATTTTAGGTCACGGTTGTTGCAATTGCGACGATTGTGCCCTAAAATTGAGCTATAAATATTTGACGATTTAAAGATGTTGCAACAATCTTGCTATAACAACGACGATTCCAAAAGGGTATTTTTGTGTAGAAGTTGTGAGGAAGAATGTCGCAGAATATAGTTAGAGTTGGGGAAAAAAGTAAAGTGGGTGAAAAGGGTGATGGTAGATGTTATTGCCCTTGTAAAAAATGTTGCCTCATACGTCCTGTAAGAATTTTAATAGAAACAACTACAAAACATTGTAGGAAATATGGGCACATTGATGGCATATTGAATGAATATCGTCCCATGGTAATTAGCTATATATTCATTATATTTTTTTATTTTGTCAGTTATATATATATATATATATATATATATATATATATATATATATTGTTTGAATTTTTGTTATAGTATGCACTAATTTTGCATGATTGTTTGTAATTATAAATTTAGATTTTCCCTCTAACTTTCCACAGAATATTGCACCAAGTATTAGTAGAAATGATGTTGTACAAGTTGAGGAACATCATGACCAAGCAAATGAGGATCTCATGGAAAAATATGATGGGACAAATCAAGTTAATGATCCCATGGAAGAAGATGATGGGACAAATCAAATGATCCAATATTTTTGTTCGCAGCCGGATGAGGATGGGGACAATGCTGGTATTTATGATGAACCTCTATTAAAAAAGGAAAATAAATGACTTTATGAAGGATCAAGAGAAAATCTTCTCTCCGTTACATTTCTACTAGTGAACTTAAAGGTTATGAATAATTTGTCGAACACTTGTATGACACAGATCCTAAGGTATGTAATATGTTTCATCTCATATTATACATAAATGTTGATTTTTTTCTATTTGTTTTTAGTGTTAATTAATGTGTAAAATAAGAATGCAATTTTTACGATTAATATTCTTACATTAACTAGTTATTTTTTATTTTGTAGATTGTTAGGTGAACTTTTGTTACCATTGTCAAATATTTTACCTCGCACATATCGCAGTTTGCATGCCATAATGAAAGACATTGGAATGTATTATTAAGCTATATATGCATGTCCTAATGACCATATTATATATTATGGACAACATGCTTCAAAAATAGAATGTCCGCAATGTCTTATCAGTAGATATCGAACCGATCAAGTAACAAAAAGGGTGCCTCTAAAGGTTCTTTGTCATATTCCCATAATTCCATGTTTGCAATGATTGTTCAGGTGTGAAAGCATAGCACAATTTTTGGATTACCATGCATGTAATAGAAGTGGAGATGGTGTTCTTTGAATGCTTGCCGATGGTTCTGCATTTAGGGAAATTGAGGAAAAATGGGCAGATTTCAAATATGAATCTCGTAATGTTAGGCTTTCATTGGCAGCTGACGGTGTTAATCCATTCATAGATATTAGGTCTATTTACTCAGTGTGGCCTATTTTTGTTATCAACAATAACATTCCTCCTTGGACGTCAATAAAGAGGGTGCACATAATGTCGACAATGATTGTTCGAGGTATTTGTTTACATTAATTTTTTAAATTTAAGATTTTCATTTGTTTCAATTTTTGCATAATATCTTTTGTTTATTTATTTAATTATATATATTACATGATCATATCATTCCTACAGTAATTATGTGTAATTTCAAACAATTAGGTAAGTACCAGGTTAAAGATATAAATGTATATATTGAGCCTCTTATCGACGAGATACTAAAGTGATGGGATGGCATCACAATGTATGACATATGTAAAGCAATCGGGGAGAAGAAATTTAAATTCCATGGAATAATTTTATGGACAATTCATGATGCCTCTTGACTAACACATTTTTGTGGTATGTAGCATTCTAATATTGCTCTTTAATACTATATAATTTTTTAATGTTATCATGGTGCATGTTTAATTTTTAAATAATCTCATTGTATAATTGACATTAATCCATTTGTTGCAGGTCTTCAAACAAAGGGTAAATTTGCATGTCTAGTTTGTGGCCCTAAGATGAAGTATCGTCATTCAAAAAGTTTAGGAAATATGGTGTTTGATGAGTATAGGTACTTTGTTCCTAAGAACCATAGGTATTGTACTACTGAAAACCATCTTTTCAATGGGAAAGAAGAGACTGGTTTAAAACCACGAAGAATGACACCTCACCTATGGAGGTTGGAATATAATAGAAATCGTCAAGGTAATAAATTTCATAATGTATCGTAGATCAGGTAATGTTTTGAATGTTTATTTTAATCATTGAATTTATTTTACCATGTTTGATAATTATTTTTGTGATTTCTTTTATGCTTCATGAAGGCCACAATCATCAGGAAGGTATTAATAATGGGATTCCACGAGGAATGAAATGTTATCCCGCTCAATTAATGAATTTTCCCTACTATGAGGAGCTAAAAATAGCTCATTTGTTTGATACAATGCATATCGGGAAGAATGTGACTGAAACATTATGGAGAATCATAGATGGTAGGAGGGACAAAGAAAAAATTGTCAAAATTTGTACTGACATTCAAGAAGCCAATCATGCAATGTGAAGTGTGAGATGATATTCAAATAGATCATATGGAGTACTAGACCGAAATAACCTTCCATGGTTATTAACAGAGCAACAAAGTAATGATGTAAAAGAGGTCATTCAAAGAATTAAATTTCCCACGGGTTTTGCTTCAAACATAATAAATATCTTAACAAAGAAAGGTGAATTTAGTGGTGTAAAAACACATGATTGGCATACCTTCATTAAGGTAACAATTTTGGTATACATATTTATATATATATTGGCCTTATACATCTTTATTTTTATTTTTTTTGTATTGTCTACTTAGGTCGAAACAAATAACGATTCATTTTGATGTTACAATATGTTCTACCACTATCTCTCCCAAACGACTTTGACAACAATGTCAAACAAGTTATATATGATCTTGGAAAACACATGAGCTAAGTAGCTGTGATTTATATGCAAAATGTTCTTTCAAATTATTGTTGTACTTAATGACACATGTTTTACTTGTAATGTAATATATTATATTATGTTGTGTTGAAACATGTTATTTTCTTGTGTCATGATCTCATTTAGATGGTTGTCATTGAAAGAAATCCATGAAGATGATATAAAGTATTGGAAGAGATAAATTCCTTGTCTAATGTGTGAAATGCGAAAGTATATACCTCCAACATTTTTCAATGCACAAGAACACTACGTCATACACCAAGTTAAGGAGATTGAAATTTGTGGACCTGTTCACACAAGGTCAATGCGGATGGTGGAGGGGAACTTGAAATCATTGAAGGCATTGGTGAGACAAAGAGCACGTCCTGAGGGTTCTATGGTGGAGGGATATATGGTATATCAATCCATGGTGTATATTATTCAATATCTTCCTAAATTAGCAACGCCAACTATGCATGCAGTGGATCACATTTGGGATGTGAACTCCATCAAAAAATTTGAAGATCGCAAGCATCTGTTGGGGCAAGGTAGAATGAAAAAAATGAGAGGTAACGTATTAATAATTGTGAAAAATTATATTAATAATACATATAAAGTTTTTTTTTTTGTATATGATCATACTCATTAATATATTAATATAATTTATTTCATAATTTATAAATATTAATAGTTATGTGCATATTGTTGAGATTCAACAAGAAGCTCCTAGTGAAAATTATGCACCTACACTAGGATGGAGCCTCAGGCTATTTTTAGGTGGAATTCTATTTATAGATGATGTTCTATTTATAGATGTATGTCGACTATTATTATCCCTTAATAATAGTTGGACAATAAATATTAATCTATTCTCAATAAGCATTGTTGGAGCATAACCCTAACTTACATTAGTTTATACCTAGCTTAGACTCCTAGATTGTGGTTAATACATTCATTTACACTTTATTTCACTTAATTTGGCCACATAGAGAAGAAGGGCACCTCATCTCTAGATTTTAGGGAAAACTGCTAATTTTAGATCAAGACTCAACTCCCGGTTCTTGATTTATTCTTGATTTTCTTGATTTATTCATGATTTATTCCAAATCCCCCATGAAAAAACTCATCTATTATTGGGAAATGTGCACCTCCTCTTTGAGTGAGAGATTTATTCCTTAATTACTGATTTTTTCTGTTACTATTATTAGTAACTACTATTTCGGGTTAGTTAAGTGAGTTGGAATTGCTTCTCTTGTCAGTTAAGTGAGATAATGCACATCACTTGACTCTTGTGGACATTAATGAGTGTTTGAAATGTATATTTAGTAGTATAGGTCGAACTATGTGGTCTCCCTTATCTTATGACACCTATTTTAGCTATTTCTAGCTTTTTTTGACTAGAATTTCTATGTTGGAAATTCTATATATTCACCTCCTCTCTTCTTTTTGAGGATGGTTTCTCATGTATATTCAT
>ML784732.1:133313-184637 GCA_009831015.1 Picea engelmannii
TTATACCTAGATTAGACTCCTAGATATTGGTTAATACATTCATTTACACTTTATTTCACCTAATTTGGCCACATAGAGAAGAAGGGCACCTCATCCCTAGATTTTAGGGAAAACTGCTAATTTTAGATCAAGACTCAACTCCTGGTTCTTTATTTATTCTTGATTTTCTTGATTTATTCATGATTTAGTCCAAATCCCCCATGAAAAAACTCATATATTATTTGGGAATGCACACCTCCTCTTTGAGTGAGATATTTATTCCTTAATTAATGATCTTTTCCATTACTATTATTAGTAACTACTATTTCGGGTCAGTTAAGTGAGTTGGAATTGCTTCTCTTGTCAGTTAAGTGAGATTAAGTGAGATAATGCGCATCACTTGACTCTTGTGGACATTAATTAGTGCTTGACATGTATTTTTAGTGGTCTAGGTCGAACTATGTGGTCTCCCTTAGCTTATGACACCTATTTTAGCTATTTCTAGCTTTTTTTGACTAGAATTTCTATGTTGGAAATTCTATATATTCACCTCCTCTCTTCTTTTTGAGGATGGTTTATCATGTATATTCATTTTTTATTAATATAATTATCTGATTTATGGAGAAAAAACTTTCTCTCATCTCTTGAATATCAGCAAATTGCATGTCTTCAATTTAACTAGAATTATAGATCTATCGGGGTTTCTGCAGGAATTCTACAAGCACTTGGAAATAGTTAGCTGAAGTGGAAAATCAGTTAGCTATAGGAAATTTGAGTTTGATGCTTGGTTGGTGGGACATGAAAGTCAAATTAGTTGTAACTGAGTGATTCGAAGTTGTAACATAATAAGATGTGTAGTTATGTGAGTTGTAAAGTAGTTTAACTCAGTTAAGTGAGTTAAGATTAGTTGTACTAGTTGTATCTAAACTTACACTAGTGAGAGATCAGTGAATTAATTATTAATTAATTCACAATCAGTGGTCTCACATGAAACTGAATATTTAGCATTGTTAACTACATGCATGTCAGATCTAGTGGACACCCAGTTGACATAATAGGTGAAATCGACAATTTGACTATCAGTTGTGAATTTAGTGGGTGCACTCATGCAACCACACACACATTGGATGTTCCCATGAGGAATGTGCAGCCTAGGAAAGAGGGATTCATTCATTGCAGGGATTTCCATCAGGATGGATTGTGCAGAGGAGGCATGTTGTCTAGAAGCAGAAAATTGGCACATGAATTTGTCAATTTTTGTATGACAGTGTGAGACGATTGTATATTGTACTGAGATATCTTGGATTATATTTTTGTATGATACTGTTTCATGATCCATGATATATAAATAATATGTGATAGTGTGGTTTTTAGCTTTATGTTTTCCTGGTAAAACATCCGTGTTATGTGTGATTGATCTTTCTTGTTGATATTGCAATTGACGATTGTGTTTTAAATTCCACCAGAATATTAGTAGAAGAGATTATGTATTTAACAGTGGCATATAATTTTTATATCAAGAGAATCCAGGCAAAACACAATTTGTATTGAAAGTTTTGCATGGTATCAAAGCATTGGAAATTGCTAAAGCTGAGTTTGTGATTGGATAGAATTTGAATTTGCAGAAAGACTTTCTTGGTTCTACAATTGATTCAAGATCGAAATGGCTTTGAATGTCTTGAATTTAGAGTATGCACTTGAGGGAATATTGAAATACATTTACTAGAAGGACAAGATGGAGGAAGTACTCAAAGACAATGGATTTAATGAATTCATTGACAAAGATGTTCCTAAGCCAGATGCTGCAAATCTTGATGCATGGAAAAAGAAAGTGGCAAAGGTGAGAAGGATCATGTTGGAGGGAGTACGAGACCACATTTTCTCAAACCTCCATGGGAAAGCCACACCATATGCAATGTATAATACTTTGATGGAACTATTCCAAAACAGTAGTGACCATAGGAAATTGGCACTCAAATATAAACTCACGAAGATCAAGATGGAGAAGGGTGAATCCATTCCAAAATATCTCATGAAGTTTGTCCAATGTCGGGATGAGATGGGGATTGTGGGAAGAATATCCATTGATGATTATTTGGTGAGCTTGTCTCTCCTAAGTGTTCCCAAGAATTGGCACGGTTATCAAGACTCTATCAATGGAAGGGAAAAATTTCTAGATTGGGAATGACTATGGTCGGATCTAGTGTAGGAGGAGTTCAAGAGGAACACCAGAGATGGCTCTTCATCAAATCATGATGATGAAGATGATTTTTCTTTGGCTACCAAGGCAAGGAAATGGAAGGGGAAGAAATTCCATTCAAAATATGAGTCTAAAGGAAAGAAGCTGGATTTGTCCAAAGTGAAGTGTTTTCACTATCACGAGCATGGGCATCTCACTACTAACTATTTGGAGAAGAAGAAGAACAAGAAGGTTACTGGAGCTATAGTTGGTGAGGCCCTTGCCTCACAATTTGAACTTGACTTCTCCTTGATCACATGCATGGCGCCAAGTGAATTGGGATCAGTGTGGTATTTGGATAGTGGCGCTTCCTTCCACATGACGGGAGATAAGGATCTTTTCAGTGACTTGGAGGAGAGAGATCTCAAAATTCATATAGAGATGGGCGGTAATGGACGATACAGTGCGACTAGCATTGGTACCATTACCTTTTAGAGGGATTCATGTAAACCATTTCAATTGAAATATGTTATGCATGTTCCAAGTCTAAAGAAAAACTTGGTCTTAGTTGCAATGTTGGAGGACATAGGTTATGATGTTGTTTTCAATGATGGAAAATCCTTCCTGTGACATAAAACAATGGGTCAAGTAAAAAAGATAGGGATTTGAGTTAAGAATATATACAAGGTGGAGGTAGATGGCTATGCTTCCATGATGGGAAAGGAAGAAAAAGTGGTGAGCCAAGATGAGGGAGAATTATGGCACAGGGGATTGGGCCATCTTCATCATGGAGCCTTGAAAATCATCCAGTAAATATATACTAGACTTCCAATGGGAACACTTTCTCAGTTAGATCAGTGTAAGGGTTGCACCATGGGAAAGTACGTAAAGTCCACCTTTCATGAAAAGGAGAATTGTGCTTTGGTGAGCCTGGAGAGAATTCACATAGACGTGTGTGGACCATTCTCGGTTGCTTCAACAATAAAACATAAGTATTATGTTATTTTTGTGGATGAATTTTCTCATAAATGTTGGATATTCATCATGCAGAAGAAGGATCAAACATTCTCAAAGCTCTGTGAGTTTAAAGCATTGGTGGAGAAAGAGTCAGGGAAGAAAGTGAAGGCTCCAAGGAGACATAATGGTGGAGAATACATCTCTAACAAATTGAAATACTTCTACAACAAAGAAGGAATTCAAAGAGAACTCATAATGCCTCATGACCCACAACAAAATGGGTTTGTGGAGAGGAAGAATAGAACAATCATGGGTGCAACATGAGTGATGTTGCAGGATCAGGGCCTACCAATGCATTTGTGGGTGGAAGCATGCAACACTGTGGTTTATGTGCAAAACCATTTTCCTCATAGAGTACTTGGCATGAGTACACCTGAAGAATATTTCACTGGTAAAAATCCTGATGTTTCTCATTTTAATAATTTTTGGCTCATCTGTTTATGTGCATGTGACCAAGAATGCCAGGAAGAAGCTGGAGCCGACTACTGAAGTTGGGATATTTGTGGGGTACAGAAAAACACCCCATAATTATCATGTGTATTTTCCTAACAATAAGATGAATGTTATGCGACGGGATATAAAATTCGATTAGGGGAAAACCATGAGGTTGTCACTTGAGAGGGAGGTAGACTTGCATGCAGAGGAGGAACTGTTGGTTCCCAAAGATGAGTCTCAAGATGTGGATCATCCACAAGAGGAGGTTCATGGAGTGGACGAAGCCACTCATGGAGATCCATCCATCAGAAATAGAAGAAAGAACACCGGAAAAGTTGATAGATTGAGACTGGATGCACCCCTTGCTTGGTACACTCCGATAGACATCTATTTCACCAGACTGGGCTTCACCAAAAGTGAAGTGGATGCAAACCTATACCAGATTTTGGTGGAGGGTAAGATTTTAATAATTGTTATTTATGTTGATGATTTAATATTGATGGGTGATGAGCAGCTGATACACTCATGCAAGGAGGACCTTGCAAAGGAGTTCGATATGAAGGATATGTGCCTCCTTCATTATTTTCTTAGATTGGAAATATGGCAGCGAGATGGTGAACTTTTTGAGATTCAAGGAAAGTATGCAAGGGAGATACTGGGTAAGTTTCACATGGAGGGATGCAAACCCATGGATACTCCTCTTCCAGGAAATTGAAGGAAAGAGGATGCTACGTGTGGAGAGTTAGTGGATTCTATTGTCTATCGATAGCTAGTGGGTTCGCTAATGTATCTAGTGAACACGAGACCACAAATTTGTTATGTGGTTAACTAGCCGAGTCACACGATGGTTAAGTCTACCAAGCTGTTTTGGAAGGCAGGTAATCATGTCTTGAGATACCTAAGGGGCACATCTGAGTATGGATTATGGTACAGACAGACGAATGAGGTGAATTTGCATGGCTTCACGGATGCAGATTGGGTGGGAAGCCCAATGGATAGAAAAATCACATCAGGGGGGATCTTTAGTATCATATCTACAGTTGTTTCTTGGTACAACAGGAAGCAAAGATCCGTGGCACTCAGTTCAGTGGAAGAGGAATACATGGAAGTGATTCAAGATGCATGTGAGGCCATCTAGATGAGAAAGATCTTGGTTGGTTTATTTGGTTCTCATTTAGATCTGATAGTGATTCATTGTGATAATCAGAGTTGCATTAAACTCTCGATTAATATTGTGTTTCATGATAGATCTAAGCATATAGATATCCGGTATCATCATATCAAAGATTGTGTGCAGTGGAATATCATGTTGCTTCAGTACATTCCTACAGAAGATTGGAATGTAGACATTCTGATGAAGGCTCTCACCAGGAGAAAGTTTGAATACCATAGAGACAGGATCAGGGTGAAGGATAATCCCTTTCTTGTTGAGAGGGAGTGTTCGGATTCAACAAAAAGATCTTAGTGAAAATTATGCACCTACACTAGGATGGAGCCTCAGGCTAGTTTTAGGTGGAAGTCTATTTATAATATGATGTTCTATTTATAGATGATGTTCTATTTATAGATGTATGTCGACTATTATTATCCCTTAATAATAGTTGGACAATAAATATTAATATATTCTCAATGAGCACTTGGAAATATTTAACTGAAGTGGAAAATCAGTTAGCTATAGGAAATTCGAGTTCAAAGGTTGGTTGGTGGGACATGCAAGTCGAATTATTTGTAACTGAGTGATTCAAAGTTGTAACATAATTAGATGTGTAGTTATGTGAGTTGTAAAGTAGTTTAACTTGGTTAAGTGAGTTAAAATCAGTTGTACTAGTTGTAACTGAACTTACACTAGTGAGATATTAGTGAATTAATTATTAATTAATTCACAATCATTGGTCTCACATGCAACTGAAGATTTACCACTGTTAACTACATGCATGTCAGATCCAGTGGAAACCCAGTTGAGATAACAGGTGAAATGGAAAATTTGACTAACAGTTGTGACTTTAGTGGGTGCACTCATGCAAACACACACACATTGGATGTGCACATGAGGAATGTGCAGCCTAGGCAATATGGATTGATTCATTGCAGGGATTTCCATCAATAGGGATTGCGTAGAGGAGGTAGGTTGTCTGGAAGAAGAAAATTGGCACATGAATTTGTCAATTTTCGTATGACAGTGTGAGACGTTTCTATATTGTATTGAGAGCTCTTGGATTAGAGTTTTGTATGATGTTTTTTCATGATCCATGATATATACATAATATATGATAGTGGGGTTTTTATCTTTATGATTTCTCGGTAAAACATCTATGTTATGTGTGATTGATCTTTCTTCTTGATATTGCAATTGGAGATCATGTTTTAAATTCTGCAAGAATATTAGTAGAAGTGATTATGTATTTAACAGTGGAATATAATTGTTAGATCAAGAGAATCTAGGAAATACATAATTTGTATTAAAATATCTACACATATTGGATCTTATAACTAATATTTAATATTGGTGAATTATGTTTTTTTGATTGAGTTTCTCAAGAGTGGGATGCACTACATTTATACATTGCAAATAATCTTGACTGGATGAATGTATGGATTGAAATATGTAAGCAACATAATTGAGGTAGGTTATCATGGCAATGAATTTCTGAATTGGTTAGAGAATCTTGTCGTAATGAAGATGCCAATGTTATGTAGAGGGAAATTGATTTAGCATATGGTTTGAAAGATGGACATGTAAGAAAATTCACCCATTTTATTTAGTTATTTTATATTATATTAATGTGACTACATGTGTACTGTATTTTTCAAATACTTTCAAAGTTATATAAATATATGTTAATTTATTAATTGACAATGCATTGTTTACATATATGACATATTACAGTTGAAACACCACAAGGCTATGTGGTGCAATGGTCATAAATTTCGCATCAAACAATTGGATGAAAATAGGAAAACTTCTGATAGTGGGATAACTGCAGCGTTCCAGGTGACTAATTTTTCCTCTAGGAGTGACAGACATCCCCAAGAATATGAAAATAGATACTATGGGTATTTAAATGATATACTTGAGTGTGAATTTAATTCCTTCAAATTAGTTATGTTCGATTTCAAATGGTATAAGTTACGAATGCATGAACACGATGAGGAAAGAACTATTATTCAACATGCCAACAAATTTCCAATGATTAAAACAACGGTGTTTGAAAGAGGACATGATCGCTATGTTTTTCCAAGCCAATGTGAACAGGTCTTTTTCTCAAATGTTCCAGGTGAAATAGATTGGTCATTTTTTATTAGATATGATCCAAGAGGAAGGCCAATTAAGTATACTCATTTACAAGAAGAAGATGATATTGAAGATAAAGAATATGATTCAATAGATCAGACAGAGCTGGAAGATCATGGAGGGTCGACAGATGAAGAAGACAAAGAAGATCATGATCTAGGCGTAGCAGACAATATTGCAATTCTTGATGATGATGTCGATGAAAATATGCTCAAAAATGACATTGATGATGATGATGATATCATCAATCCTTTCATCATCATTTCATAACCGAATGATGATACAGATGTCGAGTTCGATGAAGAGGATCAAGATATAGAATAAGGATGATTACACAGATGTTGAGGTTGGATTAGGTACGTGACTATATAATATTTTAATTCATATGGATTATTCTCTTAAAATAATTTACTTATAATGTCATGGGTTAATTACATATTTTTAAGTTTTATGCGACGTTTTTACATCCTATGTTGCATGTTGTTTAATTATTATTTGAAACCTGAAAATAGTTTCCAATATACTAAAGTACGTTGTAGACTAAAAATATCATTTAGAAACACATAATTTCATGTACCTTCATTAATTTTTGTTTTTGTAGTTTCTATTCATGAATCTTAATAGGACATTGCTTTCGATTATTTTCTATTTTATAGATTGGGTTTTAGGGATCAATTGAGAGTGATGTGAGGGGGATGGAAGGGGCCATATGAGCTTCCACCTTCACGTGGTTGGCCTTGTTCAGTAGAGGACAAATTATTCTTGAAACCAAGAGAAGCTCTTCCATTTTTATACCATCATGATTGTATAAGATTTCATCAATATTGTTACATATTTGAATCTTCTTAGAATTGAGATTCATTACATAGTCCTTGAAAAAAGATAAAAGACTTATGTAGAGGATATTAATTTGGTCTTTGTGTGGGAAATTTTATGCCATTAGTATGTTTTGTAAAAAAATAATGGATCTTGGGGACTACACCATGGTTAAGGAATGAGGAACAAGGAACGAGGAACCATGTATGTGCATCATAGTTGTCATGAAAAATCCCTCTTTTTCGTTGATTTCTTAATCAACACCATAAAAATACTAGAGGCGAGCAACAATGACATGTGAATGGAGCCAATGTTGAAATGTTTTCAAACTGTATCTCTGTGCATTAAAATTTGACCTAGATAGAATATCCACATGCCTTAATGATATGGGAGGGTTTCTAGACTCAAATTTCACTCACACACTCACTTTCTTCCATCATCATATCATCATGGAAACCATAAAACCTATTTTTCATATTTTCTGGTAGATATGTTAATGATTCCAAGTTTCATATTTGTATTTGACTGAAGGTCCAACTAGATTACAAAATATCAAATTTTAATTTCAAGTTGATAAACCAAATATGAAATGAATCCAAGCATCATTTGATATCATCGTAAGAGAGACAAATGTAAATAATCTTGCGACAAATTTTCTATACTATCGATGAAAAATGTTCGTCGATAGTATAGCTAATTTGTCACAAGAATATTGTGTCTAATTTGAATGGTGTTACATGGTTTTCAAGGAGTGTAGGGATTATATTATGGTGAAATGTAGTGTAATATATAAGAACAATCTCTATTCCAAACCCCAAAATGGATAGTACAATATCTTGTTCATAAGAAAAATATTCTTTGTATGTTTCCTTTATGGTGGCTCAAGCCCTCAGTACACATGATGCCTTACAGTGAAATGTAACAATTTTACTATTGAATGATAGTTTTATTTCACCCATGGTTAAGGAAATAAGTTAAGGTTCTTAGGTCCTATTTGAATCTTCTTAGAATTGAGATTTTTTACATAGTCCTTGAAAAAAGACAAAATACTTATGTAGCGGATATTAATTTGGTCTTTGTGTGGGACATTTTATGCCATTAGTATGTTTTGTAAAAAAATAATGGATCTTTGGGACTACACCATGGTCAAGGAACGAGGAACAAGAAAAAATTAATGATGAATGAGGAACGAGGAGCACAGAACAAGGAACAAGCTGGAACGAAAATTGTACGAGGACTAGACACCGACAACAGTGACCTGTGAATGGGGTCAACATTGAAATTTTTTCAAACAGTTTTTGTCTACACTGAAATTTTTCATGGATAGACTATTCTCATGCCTTAACAATATGGGAGAATTTCTAGACTCAAATTTGACTGACACACCCACTTTCTTTCATCATAAATTCATTATGTAAACCATAAACCCTAATTTTCTTTCAAAGTACACAATTTGGTTGACGCAAGTTTTAGGTTTTCGTCAGTCTTTCTTCATTTTTATTTTAGGTTCTACATTAATTTATAGAAAATGTATCTTTGTCATATTTGTGATGAAAAATCCCTCTTTCTTCGTTGATTGCTTAATCAACACCAATAAAATACTAGAGGCGAGCAACAATTATTTGTGAATGGGGCCAACGTTGAAATGTTTTCAAACTATATCTGTATGCATTGAAATTTGACCTGGATAAACTATTCACATGACTTAATGATATGGGAGGGTTTATGGACTCAAATTTCACTCACATGCCCACTTTATTCCGTCATCATTTCATCATGGAAACCATAAAACCTATTTTTCATATGTTCTAATAGATATGTTAATGATTCCAAATTTCATATTTGTATTTGACTGAAGGTCCAACTAGATTGCAAAGTATCAAATTTTAATTTCAAGTTGATAAACCAAATATTTAATTAATCCAAGAATCATTTGATATCATTGCAAGAGAGACGAATGTAAATAATCTTGCGACGAATTTTCTATACTATTGACGAAAAAATTTCGTCGATAATATAACTAATTCGTCGCAAGAATATTGTGTCTAATTTGAATGGTGTTACATGGTTTTCAAAGTGTGTATGGATTATATTATGGTGCAATGTAGTGTATTCTATAAGAACAATCTCTATGCCAAACATCAAAATGGATAGTACCATATCTTGTTCATAAGACAAATATTCTTTGTGTGTTTCCTTTATGGTGGCTCAAGCACTTAGTACACATGATGCCATACAATGAAATGTAACAATTTTAATATTGAATGATAGTGTTATGTCACCCATGGTTAAGAAAATAACTTAAGGTTCTTAGGTTCTATTTGAATCTTCTTGGAATTGAGATTTGTTTCATAGTCCTTAAAAAAAGACAAAAGACTTATGTAGCGGATATTAATTTGGTCTTTGTGTGGGACATTTTATGCCATTAGTATGTTTTGTACAAAAATAATGGATCTTGTGGACTAAACCATGGTCAAAGAACGAGCAACAAAGAACAAGGAACCAATAACGAGCAATGAGGAACACATAAAGAGGAACAAGGAACAAAAATTGTACTAGCACTAGACACCGACAACAATGACCTGTGAATGGGGCGAATGTTGAAACTTTTTCAAATAGTTTCTATATGCACTGAAATTTGTCATGGATATACTATTCAAATGCATTAACGCTATGGGAAGGTTTATGGACTCAAATTTCACTCACACACCCACTTTCTTTGATCATCATTTCATCATGTAAACAATAAACCCTAATTTTATTTCAAAGTACACAATTTGGTTGACGCAAGTTTTAAGTTTTCGTCAGTCTTTCTTCATTTTTATTTCATGTTCTACATTAATGTATAAAAAATGTATATGTGTCATATTTGTGATGAAAAATCCCTCTTTTTCATTTATTTCTTAATCAACACCATAAAAATACTAGAGGCGGGCAACAATGACATGTGAATGGAGCCAACGTTGAAATTTTTTCAAACTGTATCTGTATGCATTGAAATTTGACATGGATAGGATATTCACATGCCTTAACAATATGGGAGGGTTTATGGACTCAAATTTCACTCTCACACCCACTTTATCCCATCATCATATCATCATGGAAACCATAAACCCTATTTTTCATATGTTCTAGTAGATATGTTAATGATTCCAAAGTTCATATTTGTATTTGACTCAAGGTCCAGTTATCTTGCACAACATCAAATTTTAATTTCAAGTTGATAAACCGAATATGAAATTAATCCAAGCATCATTTTATATCATCGAAAGAGAGATGAATGTAAATAATCTTGCGACGAATTAGATATACTATCGACATAAAAATTTCATCGATAGTATAGCTAATTCGTCACAAGAATATTGTATCTAATTTGAATGGTGTTAGATGGTTTGCAAGGAGTGTAGGAATTATATTATGGTGCAATGTAGTGTAGTCTATAAGAACAATGTCTACGCCATACCTCAAAATGGATTGTACCATATCTTGTTGATAAGACAAATATTCTTTGTATGTTTCCATTGTGGTGGCTCAAGCCCTCAGTAACATGATGTCTGACAATGAAATGTAACAATTTGACTATTGAATGATAGTGTTATGTCATCCATGGTTAAGGAAAGAACTTAAGGTTCTTAGGTCCTATTTGAATCTTCTTAGAATTGATATTCATTACATAGTCCTTGAAAAAAGACAAAATACTTATGTAGCAGATATTAATTTGGTCTTTGTGTGGGACATTTTATGCCATTAGTATGTTTTGTACAAAAATAATGGGTCTTGGGGACTACATCATGGTCAAGGAACGAGGAAAAAGGAACAAGGAACAAGGAATGAGCAACAAGGAAAACATAACAAGGAACAAGGAACATAAATTGTACTCGTACTAGACACCGACAACAGTGACCTGTGAATGGGGCCAATGTTGAAATTGTTTCAAGCAGTTTCTGTTATATGCACTGAAATGTAACGAACCTAGTTGGATAAATGTTTAAGAATTATAAAGTCAAAATTAATTAGGGGATTAATTGTCTTAACAAGGTATTAATTAAACAAAGATTGATCTAATGATATTAATTAAGTAAGTTATTAATTAATTAAAGGTTATAATAATTGATTAATTAATTAGATATTTAACTACAAATTACATTTAATAACATGAGTAATGGATTTAATAGATTAACGATATATGATATAAAATGGTTACATACCCAACAAGGGATAACCTGTTAAACCCGAGAAAATAAAACATTAAAGGGAGGATCAGGGACATTAAGGAGGGCAGGTGAGGAGGTAAATGAAATACTTATCAATGAGGTTTCGGGTAGAATAGACACCTGAAATATATGAAAACGTCGAGGGAAGCTTCTATCCAAGGCTTGAAGTTGGCAAGATTCAATAACTACACGAATTATACTATATAAAATGCAATACGACTTTTGCAAAACCTTGAAAAGGCCTACTTCATCTCGAACTTACCTAAATGAGGAACTGCCAATGCGCAGCAGGAAAAAGGAAATTTTGAGGACTTGTATTGCGTGAGAATGGTGTAAACTACTTGCCTATATTAGCCTTGGTAAATTTTAAATAATGTAAAATCTCATGAATAATAGACCAATACAAATTTTAACCTTGCCAAGAAAGCAATTTTAACACCACGTAATGTTTCATGCAACTAATCGTTATCCTAAAGGAGAGTTGTCTATTACGCAGGAGAACGGATCTGAGCCGTCAGATCTCGGGCAGATACTCGACAGCTGTTGAATCTGCAGGGAGTTTTGAGGGAGTTAAGTCCTCGAGGACAGGAGGAGAAATCCCGACGAGAGGTGTGAAGGCATTGGGATATCGGCGTTCGTGAAATTGGGAGTCACGAGGTCGAGGAAGTCGGGACATTTCAAGTCTTGAAATAGCGGGAACAATCTGGACCATCCGTTTGAGGAGACATGTGGCAGAGATCGAACGACCCGTCGGTATATCGGCTACCGGGGTTTTGAGTTGACAGAGGATTTCTGTCATCGGAGCATTGAAAACTATGAAACAGCGAGAGGCAATCAGGACTGTCTGTTCTTGGGACGCATGGCAGTGATCGGAGCCATCGGGAAAGGTCCCAACAGGAGGTTGTCCATCGGGCAATCGGGAGTCGGGAAATCACGGATCCCGCGGACGAGTGGTCCTTGCAGTTCGGAAACACGAGGCCCGATTTTTCAAAAAGTGGAAAGCTCCATGGTGGAAGCCAGCTGTCATCGTGGATCGGGATATCGTGAGTCCCGAGAACATAGCAGCGAGAGTTGTGAAATCATGAAATGAAATTTCCCGATGGGCCAAGGGACAGTGGGGCCCACAGAAGGGTCAACGGTGGACAGGTGGCAGATTGCATCGTGTATCAAAATATCGTGAGTTCCGTGGACAAAGTGTCCATGCACTACGCAACTGCAAACTCTGAAACCCCGAAAGGAGGGAAGGTCATGATCATGGAGCAGTGGTCATGTGGGCCGAGAGCCTAGCTCGGAGGGCTAGCTGAAGTTACCGTGCATTGGAATTCAAAGTTTTGCAAGTCCAGAGGACATGCGCATTTCAGTATAGAAAACCCTGAATCCCGACGAGGAGTATGACTGAGGTCATATGGGAGGAGGTCACATGGATCATTGGTTTAAGCTATCGGGATTTAGGAAATCGGAGTTTTGGGAAATATGATGACAAGAGATGTGCTCTTATAGAACCGTGAACCCTGAAACCACGACGTAATTAACTTAGCTCTTAAACCTTCTTTAAAACGAATTAATTAACTGATGTTTAAGTAAGACTTAATCGCATCGCGAAATCAGAGATCGGGGTTTCGTGATTCAAATTGTATCGATCATCTGTTCTGGAAAACCCCGAATCCCGATTTCTTTGACATTTAAATGAAAAACTCGCAAATTTAAAGTTATAATCGCTTTAATTAAATTTTAAAGGGGTGATAAAAATTTATACTTTGTAAATTTTTAAACCATTCTTTGTCCAAAAGTAAACGCTAAAACGACATTGCGAAATTTGAAGTGACGAAATTCTTGCTTGAGAAGGACTGAAACCCCGATGGGAAGCCATAAGGCAGCGGTCACACCAGAGCAGGTCACATGGACCTCGGTATAGCTGGAAAGGGCTAACGTGCAAGGAAGAGGTGTACTGGGTATTGGGAATCCCGTAGACATGGGGTTCATACATTTTGGCATTGCGATGTCTGAAACCTCGATAAGTGACAAGGTTGTGGCCTTGTGGGATAATGGTCATATGGGACAAGAGCTTAGCAAGGAGGGATAATGCACAAAGTACCGTATCGGTAGATCGGTGATCGGGAGATTGTGAGGACTGAGGTTCATGACATCGAGGGTCACGAAACCCCGAATCCCGACAGCGAGTATGACTATGGTCACATAGGAGAGGGTTGCATGGACCAAAGCATAGCTAGGGGAGGGGCTAAAGCTAAAAGGTAGTGCATTGGCATATCAGAGATCGGGAGTCCATGAGGACAGGGAACTCTCAGCATCGGGCATAAGGAAACCCCGAAATCTGAAATTGAATCGGGGAATTTCACAGTTAGGTGCAAAAGGCCGTGAGCAATACGGGAAGACAATGTATATGCATCTAACTACATGCATATGCACAGACGAATAAATTTATAAATACAAAGGGAATAAACTGAAAGAAAAACACCAACATCCATACAGAACTGGAATTACAAGCAAATCATTTTTATTTCGCACTGCAAAATAGGAAATTACCATTTATCACCAAAGTATAAGAAAGGTTTATGCAATTTCTTGACTCGATCAACTCCGCGTTCTTCACGAAGGTACTGAAACTGTGCACAAGCTGGCAGACTGAATCATACCTCTTACCAAACTTGAGAGCGAACTGCGCAAATTGTACAGTCTTGGGATTGGTTCCCAATATTTTAAAGAGACTGGACTCCAGGTCCTGGATCTTGTCAGTGACCATATCAATATACTATGTTTCTACAAAATGAACGAGCAACCGATACAACAATGGCCAGCACTAGCAAAGTGCTCAGAACAAGGGCGAGGATGTGAGCCATGGCAGGGGAGATTCTGGAAACCTCTGAACAGAGCAAAGGCAGATCTGTGGTGGAGAAAGAATGATGCGAGGAAAGTCCCAGCGGATGAGAAAGAGGAGGCAGAAGAAGGACGCGTAGGGATTCGAAGAGTTGACAGGTGTAGAATTTTGGGGTTAGATACGAGGGAACTAGAGGAAGCCAGGCGGGCACGTGGAATCCATGTGTGCCCGAATCCATGTTTGTTCGCTTATTTATTTTTATATTTTAAAGTGTAAAAAAATAATTTAAAGTAAATTGAATAATTTAGGATAAATAATTTATTTATATATATATATAAAGGTCAAGTTAGTTTAAATTAAGGAAAAGTTAATTTCAGTTAAATTAGTGTACTAATAATTTTAAATTAATTATTTTATTTAAGTGTAAGGTTAATCTACCTTAAAGTTAATTAATGATGTTAGGGCTTAGACTAGGACAAGCGAGAAGGAGGTGGTATATGCACTAGGAGAGTAAGCATAGGAAGTGACGAGTAAGGCACAAGGATAATGTAGCTACAAGGCAAGTGAATCACTAGTTCTTTTTGTAAGGGCGAAGAAACCAAGCTTAGACGCTTAATCCTAACCCAAACCTAGCCAATCCCCTAAAGGAGTAATGTCTATTTACAGACAAGTAAAGAAAACTTACGCCTAACCCTGTTTCTAAGTTTAAGTAGCACCAATTTGAAACGTCCTGGAACTCACCCTGATAACTTTGGGGTGATGCAGGTTATGGAATACAAGATGGTCAGGACTCGGAGGGGTCAAGGCAGAGGAGCAACATCACGGGCACTACCAACACCACCAACGCCACCACCACCAGCGCCTGAACTAGCCCTCATACTGCGCTCGTTGGAAGCCATTAATGAGACTTTAAAGGGGCACCAACCGGAAGGGACTGAAGTGGAACCCCCACTGTCTGGAACAGGGAATCCAAAAGCATCAAGGGATTCAGGGGGAGGACCTCCACCTGAAGACATCACGCGAGAATTGCAGAAGATCAAACTTCTAGAGTTTTTTGGAGGTCGCGCCAGTGAACGCGCGGAAGCATGGTTGGAAGGCATGACAAGGTGTTTTTCCTTAAGGGACTATGCATCCAACTCAAAGGCAAAGATCACAATTTTTCAGTTAAGAGACAACGCCTTGAACTGGTGGGGAAACTTGGAAAGACAACTACACCTTACCCCAGACACAGTATCTTGGGAACTTTTCGAGGAGAGGTTTCAAAGGAAATATCTACCAGCATACTACGAGGAACAATAGGTAGGGGCATTTCATGCCTTAGTACAAGGAAACAGAACTGTAGAAGAATATGAGATCAAGTTTATGGAATTGGACAAATATGTTTCATATATGGACAATGACCAAAGATAGGCAGAGCAGTTCATCTATGGATTGAACCCTAAGATAAGAGCTATGGTGCGGATGTGGAAACTGTCTTCAGTAGCAAAGGTGGTGGAAAATTCATGTTACGCGGAAGAACACATGAACTTGATCGGGGGTACAAGACCGACATTTCCGCACCGCCCAAGATTCGTAGGGAAGGCCCCAAGGACATTTCCTGAGGGAGGGGGCTCAAGGCCACTGCCATATGGTAACAGAGTCATGCCAAGGACAGTAGCTGCAGGGATTTCAATGGCAGCAAGTGTAGCATCTCGTTCATCACCAACGGTGCAGACAGAACCACGACCATCTCAGGGAACAACGAGTAGGGGCAGGAGTTCCAGGGGAAGGAACTCATTTCAGAGACAGTCACATAACAACGCACAGGTTCAATCTTGTGTTACCTATTGGAGGTGCGAAGGACCCCATTACCAGCGTGACTGCCCAGAGTTACAATCAGGGTTCGTACATAGAGAAGGAAAGGTACCGATGGGGAGAGCAAGTAGCAACCACCAGATTTACGCAACGGTTAATAACCGCTAGGATGAACATCAATCCACAGTGGTGGAGTCATCAGGTACGCTAAATCATATCAATGTTAAGGTTTTATTTGATTCTGGCATGAAAGATAGTTTCATTTCACCTTTTGCATTAGAAAAGAGTGGGTTGGCAGCCTATGAGCACGATGACTTTAAACAAGTCGAGATGGCTTCGGGGGAAAAACAAGCGGTAGGACCTAGTGTTGATAATTGTATAGTAGACCTGGGAGTGTTTACTACCAAGTTGAAGGTATACATCACTACTCTTGGGGAATATGACCTAATCATTGGAATGGATTGGTTAGAAGCTCATCGAGCTTTGGTAGATTGTTTTGCAAAGAAGGTGCTTTGTGTCAATGATGAAGGAAGACCAGTAGAGATCCAGGGTGTACAGAGAAAAGTGTCGTTACGCTTTATATCAACTATGAAGGTTAAGCGATGCTTGAGACAAGAGTGTTGACTTTATGTAGTGGAATAAGTGAATGAAAGGAAGGGACCCTCATTGGATCAGTACCCGATATTGTCAGAATTTCAGGATGTTTTTCTGAACAAGTTACCAGGGTTACCTCTTGAGAGAGAGCTTGATTTTATTATTGAAATAAAACCTGGTGCAAAACCAATATCCAAGACTCCATATGAGATGACAGCGCTAGAACTTTATGAATTGCAAATGCAGTTGAAGGAGTTACTGGACTTAGGGCTAGTAAGGCCCAGTGTCTCACCTTGGGGTGCACCGGTAATTTTTGTAAAGAAGAAGGATGGATCCTTATGACTGTGTATAGACTATAGGGACTTGAACCGTGCTATAGTAAAAAATAGGTACCCAATGCCGTGAATAGATGACCTCTTCAATCAGATGAAAGGAGCAGCGGTATTCTCAAAGATCGATTTGCGATCAGGGTATCATCAGTTAAGGATTAAGGAAGGTGATATCCCAAAAACTGCCTTTCGAACTCGGTTTGGACATTACGAGTTTGTTGTGGTACCTTTCGGATTGACTAATGCACCAGCAGTATTCATGAGCCTCATGAACGACGTATTCCAGAAGTACTTAGATCGATTTGTACAAGTTTTTCTAGATGACATTCTCATCTATTCCAAGAATGAAAGAGAACACGAGGAACACTTGTGAATAGTGTTGTCTTGCCTTAGAGAGAACAAATTGTATGGGAAGTTGTCGAAGTGTTCTTTCTTCTAGAGAGAGATCCACTATTTAGGTCACATCATTTCCGGCAAAGGAATCTCTGTGGACCCAGAAAAGGTAAAGGCCATTATGGAATGGCCAGTGCCGAAAAATTCCCATGAGGTGAGGAGCTTCATGGGGTTGGCGGGTTATTACCAGAGATTTGTGGAAGGATTCTCAAGAATAGCGAAACCCATAACCACTTTGCAATGCAAGGGGGTCAAGTATGAATGGACAAAATAATGTGATAGTGCATTCATTGAGCTTAAGAGGTTACTAACTAGTGCACCAATTCTACGAGTGCCGGATATGGAAAAGGACTTCACGGTCTGCACGGATGCCTCGAAACAAGGGTTGGGGGCCATGCTAATGTAGGATGGAGGAGTGATGGATTATGTGTCAAGGAAGTTGAAGAAGCATGAAGAGTTATACGCGACTCATGATTTAGAGTTAGCAGCTGTAATGCTAGCTTTGAAACTTTGGAGGCATTATCTTGTGGGGCAAAACTTTGAGCTCAAAACGGACCATCAAAGTTTAAAACATCTCTTCACTCAAAGAGATCTGAATGCCAGGCAAAGGCGATGGAGTGAGTTTATGAGTGAGTATGATTTTGGTATTTTTTACATAAAGGGAAAGGAAAATGTGGTCACAGATGCCTTGAGTAGGAGACCACGTATCTTCTCCTTGGTAACCTTAAAGGTTAGTCTGAGGGAACATGTGTTGACACAACTACCAGGAGACAATTGGTATTTAAAGGTTACTTCAAACCTCCAGAGTGGGAGGCAGCTAGTTCCAAAGTATGAAGGATATAGTCTGGAAATAGATGGACTGTTAAGATATCGAGGAAAGATATACATCCCTAAGAAAGGGGATATTCGAAGCATCATATTGAAGGAAGCCCATAGATCACTTTATTGTGCACATCTGGGTGTGAAGAAGATGTACGCAGATATGAGGATGCTTTTCTTTTGGGTAGGCATGAAGCGCGATGTAGTCCATTTCATCGTCAAATGCCTTGAGTGTCAACAAGTGAAAGCCGACCACCATCACCCGGTAGGCCTCCTACAACCACATGATGTCCCTATGTCCAAGTGGGAAGTCATCTCTATGGATTTTGTTGTAGGGTTGTCGCTCACATCTCATAGACACAATGCCATTCTTGTGATAGTGGATAAGTTAACCAAGAGTGCTCATTTCATTCTGGTTAGAGACACTTACGATGTTACTGATGTGGCACGAGTGTTCATAAGAGAGGTTATCTGTTTTCATGGGATACCTAAGAAGATCATTTCAGATAGGGACTCCAGATTCACTTCTAGGTTTTGGACAAGTTTACAGTCAACGTTGGGGACTCAGTTGAACTTAAGCACAACTTATCATCTTGAAACAGATGGGCAAACTGAGAGAGTAAATCAAGTTATGGAAGACATGCTTAGGATGTATGTAATGGATAATCAAACCCAGTGGGAGAAGTACCTACCTTTGGTAGAGTTTTCCTACAATAACAGTTATCATAGTTCCATCGGAATGCCACCCTACGAAGATTTGTATGGGAGGCCATGCAAAATTCCATTGATGTTGGGATAGACTAGAAGACCGAGTAATAGTTGGGCCAGAATTGATTTAGGAAATGGAGGAACATGTGATTCAGATCAGGCAGAGACTAAAGGAAGCATAGGATAGATAGAAAAGTTATGCGGATGCACATAGGACCGACCGAAGTTATGAAGTGGGAGACTAGGTTTTTATTCGTATCAGGCCTAATAAGAGTACCATACGGTTCGGTAAGGGGACAAAGTTGTCACCTCAGTTTATAGGACCATTTAGGGTCCAAGAGAAAATTGGACCCGTTGCCTATCGTCTCGTACTTCCACCCCACTTGCATAAAACTCATAATGTATTCCATGTATCTGTTTTATGTCATTATGTTGCTGATGAATCACATAAATTAAATTGGAAGGAATTGCAGGTATTAGATGTGGGAACCCTCACGGTAGAACCGTTACACGTATTGGACTGTAGAGTCTGACAGCTCAGGAACCATCTGGTAGACCAAGTTAAGGTCCAGTGGGACAAGTATAGTCCACGATCTGCTACTTGGGAGGACGCCGAGACACTACGGCGAGATTATCCCTCACTATTTTGACCACCTTGAGAACATGTTTCTCGAAGGTGGGGTGTATGTAACACCACCTTTTGACTTAGATAGCCAATATTACCTGAGGCCTATATACTTTATTTTCTAAGTCACAGTGAAACTATTAAGTGATACACTTAAACTTTAAAATTTATGAACTTTTATGAATGTTTAAATGTTATTGATGATGATGTATGTAATGCGACCTATTGTGTGAATGTAAATTTTACGAATGTTTAAATGTTATTGATGATGATGTATATGATGCAACATATTGTGAGAATGTGAATTTAATGAATGTTAAATACTATTAGAATGATGTCGGATACAATGCAATCTATTTTGGGTAAATGAAAATATTGTGAATGGGTGTCAAATTTGAATTAGGGGATATTATGAAATCTAATTCTAATTGGAAAACTTTGATGTTAATTTATCGGTACGGGGATACCAAATTGAAATGATGATAGTATGCAATTACATGATGATAATGCATAAGAATGTATGAGTTTGTGTTATAGACTAATCTGCAGGTTATGGGCTATGAAATAGCCATGAGATAATGATGATGAAAGTGGATATCAGGACCACTAACTGAGAAACATTATGGTATGAATATTGTATGTGAAATTTATATTGGTTTGTATGCATTGCTATGATATGTGGACTAGTGCATGATTTTGATACTGACACTGCCCAAAACCAAATAAACGAGGACAAAACCTCCAGCAACACGGTGCCCCTGTATGGTCCATTGTAGGGTGTTGACCCTAGTTTTGTTAGGAGGGGTGGAGGCATTTCCCACCGTGTATCCTCCATTGTAGGGTGTTGACCCTAGTTCTGTTAGGAGGGGTGGAGGCATTTACCACTGTGTATCCTCCATTGTAGGGTGTTGACCCTAGTTCTATTAGGAGGGGTGGAGGCATTTCCCACCGTGTATCCTCCAAAACCTGAAGTCATGGGAGAACGTTTCTAGTTCACGCTCCCCAGGACGTGTGATGATGACTGTCATATGCCTACTAGGGAATCTTGGTCAAGATAGTGACACTTCCACTTATGGGTTCTATTTGGAGTTAGGTCAATATAGTTGACGCTCCAAGATAGTCTAGCAGAGGAAGGATAGGAATGGAGATGGAAGTAGGTTAGGGAGGAAGGATGAGTAGTAATAGTCGAGACAATATGGAGATCTGTCTTCTGGTGGAATTTGATGTCTTCCCTTCAAAAAAAAAGAAGAGAAATGTGTATATATCAATATTCATTATTACATAACTAAACCACAGTTGTTTAAAATAAAATTATTAAACCGGATAATTGTAATTAATGAATTTCTCAAGCAATTGATTGATTGTTGTAAAAGACTAGTCTTGCTGACTGGATTGAATGCATATATAAATTACTAAAGGATGACAGTTTTGATTATCAGTACATGCACGAGATTTGCATGTACTAGCTACACATGCATTTCTTGTACATATACACTAGTATGTATGAGATTTCTTGACTTACTTACTGATAATATCAGTTACTTGTTATGAATGTGTGAACCATGTTCTTTTCCTTTGTACCATAAGATGCCTTAACTTCGGGACAAAGTTTCCTGAAGGGTGGGTGTATGTAACGACCCTAGTTGGATAAATGTTTAAGAATTATAAAGTCAAAATTAATTAGGGGATTAATTGTCTTAACAAGGTATTAATTAAACAAAGATTGATCTAATGATATTAATTAAGTAAGTTATTAATTAATTAAAGGTTATAATAATTGATTAATTAATTAAATATTTAACTACAAATTACATTTAATAACATGAGTAATGGATTTAATAGATTAACGGTATATGATATAAAATGGTTACGTACCCAACAAGGGATAACCTGTTAAACCCGAGAAGATAAAACATTAAAGGGAGGATCAGGGACATTAAGGAGGGCAGGTGAGGAGGTAAATGCAGGAGTCGGTGTAGGAGGAATAAGGGAGGAAAGGAGGTTTAGGTGAGGGAGATTCGATGGAGGATGGGAGAGGGAGTTTGGGGGGAATGTGGATTTGCAGGGAGCAGAGAGTTTCTGGCAGGGGCATTTTGATCAGTTGAGGCACCAGATTGCTGGAGGTTTTGGGCACGGGGGCCAGGATATCCATAGATATCTTGGAGCTAGGTAGTTTTCCTAGTTGGCAGGGAGGATAGTAGGTTTGGGCAGTGTTTGTCTGTGCATCAGGTAGTAGAAAGGCAACAACAAGGCAGCCAGGCGACATAAATTAGCATCAGAACCAGGTAAGTTGTTAAATTTATGTATTGTTTCATTCTGCCAATGAAATCATTAATCATTGATAAATTTAAGTTACTGAAGTTGCTGTTATGAAAATCAATATTATGTTATGAAGTTATTGTCTCAGTTTATGAAATAAATTGCTTATGAAATAATGTGATGTTAAATTTATTTGGTTGTTACATTTGGTATCAGAGCATCTTAGTTTGAAATTTGGGCCTGAGGGCCAAAACCCCGAGCGTTAACTCCATCCACGCTTAACCTGCAAGCAAAACACGTCAGTTTGCGTCTTACATTATGGTGCAATGTAGTGTATTCTATAAGAACAATCTATATGCCAAACATCAAAATGGATAGTACCATATCTTGTTCATAAGACAAATATTCTTTGTATGTTTCCTTTATTGTGGCTCAAGCCCTCAGTACACATGATGCCATACAATGAAATGTAACAATTTTAATATTGAATGATAGTGTTATGTCACCCATCGTTAAGAAAAGAACTTAATGTTCTTAGGATCTATTTGAATCTTCTTGGAATTGAGATTCGTTTCATAGTCCTTGAAAAAAGACAAAAGACTTATGTAGCGGATATTAATTTGGTCTTTTTGTGGGACATTTTATGCCATTAGTATGTTTTGTACAAAAATAATGGATCTTGGGGACTAAACCATGGTCAAAGAATGAGCAACAAAGAACAAGGAACCAATAATGAGCAATGAGGAACACATAAAAAGGAGCAAGGAATAAAAATTGTACTAGCACTAGACACCGACAACAATGACCTGTGAATGGGGCGAACGTTGAAACTTTTTCAAATAGTTTCTATATGCACTAAAATTTGTCATGGATATAATATTCACATGCATTAACACTATGGGAGGGTTTATGGACTCAAATTTCACTCACACACCCACTTTCTTTGATCATCATTTCATCATGTAAACAATAAACCCTAATTTTATTTCAAAGTACACAATTTGGTTGACGCAAGTTTTAAGTTTTCGTCAGTCTTTCTTCATTTTTATTTCATATTCTACATTAATGTATAAAAAATGTATATGTGTCATATTTGTGATTAAAAATCCCTCTTTTTCATTTATTTCTTAATCAACACCATAAAAATACTAGAGGCAGGCAACAATGACATGTGAATGGAGCCAACGTTGAAATTTTTTCAAACTGTATCTGTATGCATTGAAATTTGACATGGATAGGATATTCACATGCCTTAATGATATGGGAGGGTTTATGGACTCAAATTTCACTCTCACACCCACTTTATTCCATCATCATATCATCATGGAAACCATAAACCCTATTTTTCATATGTTCTAGTAGATATGTTAATGATTCCAAATTTCATATTTGTATTTGACTCAAGGTCCAGTTATCTTGCACAACATCAAATTTTAATTTAAAGTTGACAAACCGAATATGAAATGAATCCAAGCATAATTTTATATCGTCGCAAGAGAGATGAATGTAAATAATCTTGCGACAAATTAGCTATACTATCGACATAAAAAGTTCATCGATAGTATAGCTAATTCGTCGCAAGAATATTGTGTCTAATTTGAATGGTGTTAGATGGTTTGCAAGGAGTGTAGGGATTATATTATGGTGCAATGTAGTGTAGTATATAAGAACAATGTCTACGCCATACCTCAAAATGGATTGTACCATATCTTGTTCATAAGACAAATATTCTTTGTATGTTTCCATTGTGGTGGCTCAAGACCTCAGTAACATGATGTCTGACAATGAAATGAAACAATTTGACTATTGAATGATAGTGTTATGTCACCCATGGTTAAGGAAAGAACTTAAGGTTCTTAGGTCCTATTTGAATCTTCTTATAATTGAGATTCATTTCATAGTCCTTGAAAAAAGACAAAATACTTATGTAGCAGATATTAATTTGGTCTTTGTGTGGGACACTTTATGCCATTAGTATGTTTTGTACAAAAATAATGGATCTTGGGGACTACATCATGGTCAAGGAACAAGGAACAAGGAACAAGGAACAAGGAACAAGGAACAAGGAATGAGCAACAAGGAACACATAACAAGGAACAAGGAACATAAATTGTACTAGGACTAGACACCGACAACAGTGACCTATGAATGGGGCCAATGTTGAAATTGTTTCAAGTAGTTTCTGTTATATGCAGTGAAATTTGTCATGGATAGACTATTCACATGACTTAACGATATGGGAGGGTTTCTGGACTCAAATTTCACTCACACATGAAATTTCAAATTTTTGTAGGTAGAGGTCCACTAGAAACTAGCATGAGGTGCAACATCATATCATGAATCAAATGTAGCTAACTAAGAGGGAAAAAAATGGATGATGAGGTGCTCACCGAGAAAGGGACTCAAGGATTTCCTGTTGGATCATGTTGTCATTGATGCCAATGGTTTGATTGATTAATGCCAAGTGATTGATTGATGTCAAAGGATTGATTGATTGATGATTGATGTAATGTAATATGTATTTTCCTTGATGAGAATGCATAGATGAAGATTGATCAATGAGTTGTCATTGATATGATGAAGATGGATCAATGAGTTGTCATTGATACATGATGCATAGTTGATGTATATGATGTAGTGGTGGATTCATGTAAAGATGAATCATTATAGTCTTATCATGGTTGTTAAAATGTACAAATGGATTAACTCCAAAGTGGTCCCCTTATGGTGAAAACCCTCACGAGAAGACAATTTGTGGTTGAGTTATCCTAGAAGTGTGGTTAGAGGACACATGTTTGTATGTCAAATAATGACTTGAAGATCAATGAATTTGTTGGTGAAACTATCCTATATAGATAGTGCTTCTCATTCCATTTTCGGTGTTATGTGGAATGTCACATAACTCCTCACGGTTTAAGAGTTATGGCCTTACAAAGTTGGAGGACCCTCACATGTTGGATTGAATCCCAAAAAGGTCAAATAAGTCAAAGTGCTTGAAAAGAAGAAATCATTATTTAAATGATAAAGTAAAGTGACAAAGTCAAGGTGGATTATTTAAATAATAAAGAGAAGTGACAAAATCAAGAAATGATAAAGTAAGGTGACAAAATCAAGAAGGAATATTTAAATGATAAAGTATTGGAGAACTTTCTATTTGTGGAAAGTGGTTAACCCTAAAATAAGGAAATTAGGTTAAGTGACCTAGAAATGGGTTAAGTGACCTAGAGGATGAAAGTATAAATAAGATATCATTGGTCTCTTGCAAAACATCCTTTTGTGGATCAATGGAGAGATTCTTGTGAGAATATATTTTGGAGTATTGATGGAGATATTCTTGTGAGAGCTTCTTGTGAGAGCATATTTGGTGTGGATCTCTTGAGAATGTGTTCAATATATATTCTAAGAGAGAGTATATCAGGAGGATCTCATGGACAAATTGAACTCTCAGCAAATCTGAGATCATGATGGCGAAATTCTTGGAATTATGCAAAAATCCTATTTTCTGGTGCATATGCGGGCTGTCTGTGTATAGGGTGTGTATGCGAAAGTTGTCTGTGTATAGAGTGCATACAATATGCGGGATGTCTATGTATAGGGAGCGTACAGTGGATAAAATCATGAAGATTTGTGGTTGAGATGATGACAAGCTGTTGAAGACTGAAGCAGGTTCCAGATCTGCATTCTATTGGGAATTCTTAGGTAACATTATTGTCTTGATAGATACTATTATTTGATGTGTTTTGAATGCTTAGGGAATTCTTGGTATGGTTTCTATGATGTGGTCTATGTTGGTTGATGGAATGAAAAGTACTCTTGTGATTCAGTGGTGACATGATTTCTATGGTATACTAGTTGTTTATACATGATTGAGATAGCATTCATATTGATTGGTTGTGGAGCATGAGTAGACTATTGGAGAGCTTGGATGTGTTGTGATTGGCTATGGGTCAGTTTGGATAGTGAAAGACAAAATAAAATATGATTGTAGGTTGCAGAGGATCTGAGCATGTGATGAAAAGGATAAACCCTAATATCTCATAAGGTATACCCAAGCTGTAGTACTTCTTGGGCATGTATACATGTCGGGTGTACTATTGGTAGGGTGTGTACATACGCATGCTGCACTACCAACTGGTTGTGTACCTATTGCAAATTGATATCTGTTGAGGATTGTTGCCTCATCTTAGTTGGTATTGAGGATGTAAGCTGAGTCTTTCATTACAGATCTAGTGCTCTTGTAGAGTTGTACTCTATTCAGTTGTTGCTGAAAAACCCCAAGGATTGTAGTCCGTAAGAAAAAGAAAATTGTACATACATATTTCGTTCTTTGTGTTCCTTATGGTGATTACTTGTTGATGATATGTTGTTGATTTATGTTGCTGATATATGTTCACATCTAACTGGTTAGAAATGAAAGCAATGGGTAATGATTAAATGTTGAATGCTAACTACTGAGTTTTGTGTAAGAGGGAAGATTTGGGGAAAATATCCCCACACTCATTGACCCCCCCTCTAAATTTGGTACGTGTGTCCAACAATTGGTATCCAAGAAGGCCTTCACTACAAGACTTAACAAGCTTGAAGGAGATCCATAGACACACAAATGGATGATGAAATACCAATCCTTGACGAGGAAAACTATTCTACTTGGAGAATAGAGACGAGACTATATTTGAAGACAATGGGAGCATATATTTGGAAGGAAACCATTGGTGGATCAGTTCCGTTGAAGAACAAGTCAAAGTTTGCAGCTCAAAGGGAAGTAAATAAGAATGATGCATTGGCTCTCAAAACCATTCTTAGTGGACTCTCAAGCCCTATCAAATAGAGTATGGGAAAATGCACTTCCACCAAGGATCTATGACTAAAACTAAAGGAGAAATATCAAATCAATAAGGAGAAGTAAGATATTGAAGACCAATCCATCAAGATAATTAAAGGTAAAGAATCTCCAAAAACTCTTGAATTCATTATTTCTAAATGTGATCTTGAAAATATTTCAAATGAAGACAAAGAATCAACTGATGATGTTAGCACAAATGAATATCTTGAAGACATTTGAAATGAAGGAAAAGAATCATGTGATAATGTTGGCAAAAAGGAAGATCTTGAAGATACTTCAAATGAAGGTAAAGAACCCTCAAAGACTCTTGATTCCAATGATTCAAAATGTGATTATGTTGAATTTTTCTCAAGTGAAGAAGATGATCTAGAAATAGTTTGTGTAAAGTTTGATGGTAGTTATCCCATGGAAAGAATAGAATAATATATATTAGAACTTCAAAAATAAGTTGAAGAGGGTTTATAGAGATATAGGCGTGATCATTTTTATACACACTATAACTATCTTTCGGATAACACTAAGAATTTTCTTAGGAGGAGTCAAAGATACATCTTGAAGTTAAAGGGAATGCTCAAAGAACAAGAAGAGAGCAATAAGAGTAAATTGGAATAAAAGGAAGAAGAGATCACAAGACTAAAGAATGAAAAAGAAGATATGAAGGTAGATGATGAGATTAGCAAAAGTTTTGAAACTATTATTCATCTCAAGACCCAAATTGAAGAAGCCATAATGGTAGACAAACTTTTGAAGGATCAAATAAATGAAAAGGAAGAGTCATGTCATAAGTTAGAATCTGAATTTGTTGACATTAGAAAGAAGGTAGAGAAGTCAAACAAATTATTGAATAGCTCAAAAATGTTGGATGAGATATCGGAAAGTCAAAGATCACCATATGATAAATTAGGTCTTGGATACAAAGAAGAAGCTACACATGTTGAAGCAAGCACCTCAAAGAAGCATGAGGTAATTGCATCAAAGAAGGAAGACAATGTTGCAAAGAAACCATCTACACAAGGCAAGGAAAAGTTTAAAAGTACAAAGCAAGGAAGACATCAAGAAGCTATCTTTGGGACACCAAAGCAAAGGTATGAAAGTATTTTTCATGGGAATTGTTATTCATGTAATAAATATGGTCACAAAGCTTTTGAATGTAGATCTTACGAAAGAAGATATACTGGAAGATTTCATAACACCATAAGGTGTTGGAGATGTGATCAAGTAGGACATATTGTTGTTCATTGTAATTCCATGAGATGTTATAGCTCTAGTGGATTTGGCCACAAATCCCACGAATACTGGAACACAAGAATAAAGTCCATGATGAGGACTTCAAATAGCATGGATAGAAGAAATCAAGTAAGGAAGGGAGACATCTTTGAAAGTATGGATTCTTAGAGCTCAAGTTCTGAGGATCAGGGACATCTACAAAAGTGGGTCAAGAAGACAGAGCAGCCAAAATAGAATGAAAGACTGAAGGGAAGTTCAAATGTGTCATATACTAATGCATATGTGGGTGACAATGGTATCAGTCATGTACATACGCAGGCTGACCTTTTATAGGTCGCGTACATATGTGAGCTATATGTGCATCAGACTGCGTATATGTGGTGAAGCCTAAGGAAAAGGGCTATGCACAGGGATTGGAGTTTTATGTGATGGTATAACTCTGTGATGTAGGGTCTGACATGGTTTATTGCAGGTTTTAACACTATTTACTGCAGGTTTTCATGATTCTATGTTGGATTATGTAAGGTGATGATGTAAAATAAAATCCTGGGTGCATGGCACTGACCCATGGGTATGGACTGATGCATTTTCTGTTGGAGAACAATGCCGGTTATAACAATGAAGTTATGGAACCTTGGTTATGGGATATATCATAATGATGCTAGCTAGATATATCATTGATCCATTGAAGCATACTACTAGTACATGTATTGTTGGATGCTTAGTATTTGTTGTAGTGATGGAGGATTGATGATGATCTATTGGGATACACAGATGGTGCATACTTGAGTTCATTTATATATATTGTGATGTATTATTGAAATCTTACTTGTTGGATATCTTGGTACATGCATTTGGCATACAGATGGACTACATATTGAGACATGTAGTTGGTGAGTTGATGAGGTGATCATGCTGTACATCATTGATGATTCATAGCTTGATCTATAATTTATACATGTCTGGTACACTCATAGATGTCATATGCTTGATGATACTACACCATTGGTACTACTTGATTAGCACAACAATTGGAATTTGTTTGAGATACATGGTTATGATACTTGGTTCACGATTGAGACATATCATGAGTGATATGCACATGGTTGGAATATTCGTAGATGCACATGGTTTGCATATTGATGTATGCACATGGTTGGAATATTGGTAGATGCACATGTTTGCATGTTGATAGAGGCATATGATTGATACATTCCATGGATGATATCTTTTGGCGCATTTCATGATGTTGATGTACATGGTTGATGTACATAGGTGTTCTGCATGATGAACACACATTTTTGTACAGGATGTACCTGGTTGATATTTTTCTCATGATTCTTTATTTCATTGTTGACATATCTTTTTCTTCATGATGATTGGTATGGCATGAGTCTGATGCATGAATAGGTCCAAGGATCATTATATGGTAGCACATTGTTTATCTTGCAGAGAATATAGGGGAGACATACCTATAGGGGGAGTCATTCTTCTTCCCATTATTCTAGGAGGAGATATTTATTAGATGCATACCTAGAAAAGATACCTATATTAGAAGAAAGAGCACAAAGGCATAATTCCAGGAGGATCGATGGTCGCAGGGGGAGTATGATTTGATGTATATTCAACATTACAATGGAGTGATATCCCTTGTTCAAAAGGGGAGAGATTATTCAGAGGAATATCAAAGGCACTCAGACAGGGGGAGCATCCCTAAGGAAATTTCAAGTAGGGGGGTCATCCCCAAGAGAAAAATGGCCCTTTTCCGTTGATGTCAAAGGGGGAGAGTTAGTCACATTAATGTGATTTATGATTATTGATTGGGAGAGATAGTCACATTGACTATTTCTGATGTGATTGATGATTATTGATTGGGAGAGATAGTCACAATGATGAATATTGATGTAGATCATGCCTTATCTACATGTTGACATAAATAATTGGTAATTGGTGTTGACATCAATGTTGGTATTTCCATCAATGCCAAAGGGGGAGATTTTTGGGTCATGCTGTCATTGATGCCAATGGTTTGATTGATTTATGTCAAGTGATTTATTGATGTCAAAGGATTGATTGATTGATGATTGATATAATGTAATATGTATTTTCCTTGATGAGAATGCATAGATGAAGATGGATCAATGAGTTTTCATTGATATGATGAAGATGGATCAATGAGTTTTCATTGATACATGATGCATAGTTGATGTATATGATGCAGTGGTGGATTGATGTAAAGATGAATCATTATAGTCTTATCATGGTTGATAAATTGTACAAATGGGTGAACTCCAAAGTGGTCCCCTTATGGTGAAGGCCCTCATGTGAAGATGCTTTGTGGTTGAGCTATCCTAGAAGTACTTTTAGAGGACCCATGATTGTATGTGGAATATTGACGTGAAGCTCAGTGAATTTTTTGGTGAAACTATCCTATATGGATAGTTCTTGTCATGCCATTTTCGGTGGTATGTGGAACGTCACATAACTCCTCACGGTTTGAGAGTTATGGCCTTACAAAGTTGGAGGACCCTCACATGTTGGCTTGAAGCCCCAAAAGGTCAAAGAATTCAAAGTGATTGAAAAGAAGAAATCATTATTTAAATGATAAAGTAAAGTGACAAAGTCAAGGTGGATTATTTAAATACTAAATAGAAGTGACAAAATCAAGAAATGATAAAGTAAGTTGACAAAATCAAGAAGGAATATTTAAAGGATAAAGTATTGGAGAAATTTCTATTTATGGAAAGTGGTTAACCCTAAAAGAACAAAATTAGGTTAAGTGACCTAGAGGATGAAAGTATAAATAAGATAGCATTGGTCTCTTGCAAAACATCACTTTTGTGGATCAATGGAGAGCTTCTTGTGAGAATATCTTTTGGAGTATTGATGGAGAGATTCTTGTGAGAGCTTCTTGTCAGAGAATCTTTGGTGTGTATCTCTTGAGCATGTGTTGAAGATATATTATGAGAGAGATGAGATCGGGAGGATATCATAGATGCATTCAAGTTTTGGCAAGTCTGAGATCATGATGGCGAAATTCTCAGAATTACAGAAAAACCCTATTTTCTGGTGCTTACGCGGGTTGTCTGCGTATAGGGTGTGTATACGCAAGTTGTCTGTGTACAGGGTGTGTACAATATGTGGGATGTCTATGTATAGGGAGCGTACAGTGGATAAAATCATGAATATTTGTGGTTGAGCTGATGACAAGCTATTGAAGACTGAAGAAGGTTCTAGATCTACATTCTAGGGGCTCAGATCTATCACTAAGACACTGATATGGTTACATTATTGTCTTGATGGATACTATTGTTTGATGTGTTGTGAATGCTTAGGGAATTATTGGTATGGATGTTTTGATGTGGTCTATATTGGTTGATGGAATGAACTGTACTCTTGTGATTTAGTGGTAACATGATTGCTATGGTATACTAGTTGTTTATACATGATTGAGATAACATTCATATAGATTGGTTATGGAGCATGAGTCGACTATTGGAGATCTTGGATGTGTTGTGACTCGTTGTGGGTCAGTTTGGACAGTGAAAGACAAAAGAAAATATGATTGTAGGTTGCAGAGGATTTGAGCATGTGATGAAAAGGATAAACCCTAATAGATTATAAGGTATACGGAGGTTGTAGTACTTCTTGGGCGTGTATACACGTGGGTTGTACTACTGGTAGGGAGCATACATACGCATGTTGCACTACTGATAGGTCATGTACCTGTTGCAGATTGATATATGTTGAGGATTGTTGCCTCATCTCAATTGGTGCCGAGGATGTAATCTGAGTCTTTCATTATGGAGATGGTGCTCTTGTAGAGTTGTAATCTATTCAGTTGTTGCTGAAAAACCCCAAGGATTGTAGTCCATAATAAAAAGAAAATTGTACATACATCTTGTGTTCTTTGTGTTCCTTTTGGTGATTACTTGTTGATGATATGTTGTTGATTTATGTTGGTGATATGTGTTCACATCTAACTGGTTAGAAATGACAGCAATGGGTAAGGAGTAAATGTTGAATGCTAACTAATGATTTTTTTGTAAGAGTGAAGATTTGGGGAAAATATCCCCGCACTCATTCACCCCCCCTCTAAGTGTGGTAGGTGTGTCCAACATTTCCTTGGGAAAATCATAACAAACAAGGATGACTTGGGTAGTGACTATGAAACACTAAGAGATATGGTCAACAATAAGAAATGGACTTTTGATTATAACTTTGAGTGTAAATAGGATTGAAGACCATAAAAGACAAATCGAGATTAAAATGGTCGAATATAGGTGCAAGAAAATAATGGATGAATATGGATACATTGGAAGAAAAGAGATAGGTTCCATGAACAAGTGCAACCAAGTGGTTTGATCCTAGATAAGTGGAATGAATGATGGTAAACGAAAGTTGTGACCATGGGTGGGGCACTAATGGAATTAATATCCTTGGGAGAATATTGAATGGAGGTATAACATAAAAATGGTCTTCAAGGTATGGATGAGGTGAAGGGACAATGGAATGTGATGAATCACACCCTATCATATACCAATTTGATACAAATTGCTTGTGAGTCCTTAGAAAAAACCAACAAAATAAGAAGTAATCATACAGATCTCTTTGAGATGTAAACTATATGGACTACTAATCCTAATGGGGAAACAATGGCATGGATTCCAACATGTAGTAGGGTGATAACTCAGGGAAACAACACTCACCGAATTTTCATCCTCTAAAGGTCGTTGTGCATACACATTTATAGGAATGGAGGAATGATCAACGTTGACCATGTCAAGGATCAAAATTACCTAGGGTTTTTGTGTTTTTTCCATGAAATCAAGGTCTATGATTACATTCAACTAAGTTGATTAGAATTATTAGGGTGATTCTTAACAACCCATGTATAAAAATTGACTATGCATTATATCAACATTGATAAAGTCATCACTCCATCAATAATCATCCCCACATCTTATCTTGTGCTAATTCACTTATGTTGTGCCATATCAACATCCACTTCAAGGTAGGCTTGTGATAAATTTTTGTCATTGTGCTACTATTCTTTTCTCCTATTTGTGCACAAAATTTGACTCTCATACACTAAACTCCTTTGCTAAATTGCATTCAACACACTCAATTTTTTGTTATGTTTCCTAACAACTACTCTAATCAATGATTGTATTATTTTAGCATAACTCTCAATAGATTGACTTTAAATTGCCTAGTGGAAATTATGTATAGGTAATACTTAGTTCTAGTGTATTGAAATCATAATGCACATATTGCCTAAGTCCTTTATCACAAATTCTTTCTAGTTTTCAAATTCATTTTTGTGAAAAATCTAAAAATGCTTTTATATGACATTCACAAATTTTGTGTCTTTATCATCAACATTTGTGCATTGAGACTCACATAGGCTGGTCTTGCACTCTTGTTAGGACACACAGGTATACTAAAGGGACTTTTTCATTCACCCCCCTCTTTTGAGTGTCTACAAGCATAATTACAAGCAATTTATCTCAAACACAAATATAACAAAAGACTAAGCACAAACACTAGAATGTGCTATTATAACAGAGAGGAAGATTGATAAATATTTTTAAAAGGAAGGAATGAGAGTAATGAAAAATGAAACCATATCGTCAATATCATTATCAAGAAGTCTATAAGATAGATAAAAAAGTGAAAAATAGTATCCCCACTTCTAGAGAAGCAATTGGTAAAATCAAGAATGTTCATGGAATCAAAACCCTAGGGACAATTATGTAGCATTTTATTATTAAAGAACCACAACTACCATAGACTGATCAATCTTCATTTCCACACCTATTACCCAAGTCCTTGTTACAAATTGTTTATACTTTTTAGGTCTATGTCCATGACAACCTAAAAATGCCTTTATTCAATTTTTATAGATTTTGGCTTTGTATCATTTTCCCTTTAAGAACAAACACTTGCATAGGTTGGGCTTTCTCTCTCTTTAGGACACACAATGACATATTGGAGGGATTTTTCCATTGTCACCCTCTTTTTTGAGTGACTTTGTTGAATCCTCAAAAGAAGGTGATTTGGAGAGTGCCTAGGGTCATTGTGACTATTATGAGAAAACTCGTAAGTAGATATATCCCTCTCAATTATTGAAAATTCATAAATTGATTATTATATCCAAGGCCAATGATAATTTCCCACCACTTTGTGTTTTTTTGGTTTTGAAGGGCTTGTGATTTTGTGATGCCACTTTTGAGGGTCACCATGACATTCCCACTCAGGGATGTAATTTGATATCCAAATTGGCCATCATGGGGCATTTTGGCTATCAAACATGGTCAATGAATTTAAATTCTCATTGTCAACTATAGCAAATAAGGGTGAATAATAAGCGGCAAACTCAACCTTTCTCATGAGTTCATTTTTTTTACATCAAGGTAGAGTTTTGTATTTGTTGTTTTCAAAATTACAGTTCTATAGGTCATGTTAACATGGGCCAAAAATTATGGGGTCAAATTTCTATGGTCAAAGTTCCCATTAATATTTAGGTAGTAGGATTATGGATTTCGACAAAAATCATATCAAAGTTAGGGGAGTATTTCATTCGAAAATGAAGTGCGTTTATCCACTTATTAACTTACTCCTAAAAAATATAGTTAAATACCTTTGATCATTAAGTCAAAACTGTCAAATTAGCGTGAATAGTTCCAAGCCCAACCCTATTCCCACTTTGCAAACTAAACACAATGTTCACTCTCTAAGTGCCATTGGCAATGGAGTGTCTTAGTACAAGGAGCATCACCTCCAAAAACAATGTAACCTTATGGAATTTAGGATATTATCTTTTGGAATGGAACCTTATGGAATTTAAGATGTTCTCTTTTGTTATGCGTTTGGTGGACCCCTTTAGAAACCAATGAAAAATCTCTATTCCTAACTCACCCTATTCTTATCTCTGTAATGCCTCTCCATATACCACGTGTACAATTAATCATCAAGGTCTTAAAATAAGATTTCCTAGCCTCTTTGGAGTCAATAAATCTCCCCTTATAAAATTTATACCCGTCTGTAAAAATCAAAGGGCCGTAAAGGAGAAAATACACACACATACATTTACTGCTCTTTGTCTCTCTTGCCCACTTTCCCATGCCCATTTCCTTTGTATTATTTGTTCATTCATTTATTTATTTTCTTTAATTTCAAAGGTCTCTTATTTGGGATCCATCTAAGGTTTTGGGACCTTCGTACCTCAGTACCAGAGCCATTCCAACCCCTGAAATATCATCTTCCAGTTCCTTTTCTGTGATTGTCACCTCACCACTATGACGCAAGGTGAAAGTGACCTCGGCCACTACGCTGCAAGGAGACAGAGACCTCTACTTCGGGAGCCATCCAGAGTTTTGAGACCTTCGTATCTCAATACCAAAGCCATTCCAGCCCTCAAAATATCGTCTTCCAGTTCCTTTTCTGTGATTTTCACCTCACCGTTGTGGTGCAAGGATAAAGTGACCTGAGCCACTGCACTGCAAGGAGACATAGACCTCAAGCCACTACGTGCGTAAGGAGATAGAGACCTTGACCTTGAGCCAATATTCACAAGGAACATAGAATGGTGAGTAATTTCATTCCAAGAGTTTCGATTTGGAAAATGAATGAATAAATTTAGACTCCTTATTGCCACACGAATGTTTGAATAAGAGGTCTTTGGGATTCCAAAATCTCAAAATCCACAATGAGATACTTAGCATTTCAATAGGTTTTTTGATGATGCTCATACTAAATTTAGGGTTTGGTTGAATGGATATGGTTATTCCATGATTGTTTGGTCTGATATTGGTTCAAAACAGTGTGAAATGTCATCATTGTGCTATGCATGATCAACATTTTCTTCATTTGTGACCTATTCTTCACAAATATTTACAATATCAAAGAGCTAGTTGTCTAGAGCATCGTGGCTCTAAAAATTTCATGAGCATATTCTGTAACATTGCACATCCACCTTCTGATTGTCATGGTAGCATTTGACTATAGAATACTTTAACATGGTAGTGTTTCATTCTCAAATTCTCATGTTTCATCAGAACATGACAAATATGATATGCCTCTTTTCTTTTCAGAATATAAATCCATACCTAAACACTTATCAGGGGTGTTGTAGTCTTGTTCTTCTTGGTATGAAATATTCTCGCTATGCTCTCTGTATCCATTTCTTCCTTCTTTACATTTATATTTCTCTTCCATGTTCCATTTATCCTCATTATTTATGCAACGAAATTGTCCTTCAGAGACATCACCCTACAATTCTTCTTGATAGAGCTTCAGATTTGGAACATTTGCTTCCTCTTGGACATAGGTATTATAATCATGGTGTTTCATCAAGAAGTCATCAAGGTTACTGTTGTATTGACCTTGTGGGTATGCAATTCCTTCTTCAATGATTCCATCATTTCTTCCCTTTTTTATCTCTTCAATGACATAGCATGACTATCCAATATATAGGAAAACTTAAATAACTCACTTCTAGATAATTAATTCCATCATACAAAGAATGTTTCCACACCAGAATATTCTATTTGATTGAAAAATAACTTTCATATTACACATTGAGTGCCTTAAACATCTTTTTGCTTTAATATATCTAACAACTACAATAGAGATATTTTTCTTTACCCCAATTTATATCTTATCTATACATTCACACTGCTAGAAAATAGGGATCCCACATGTACCTCCCTTGCAGCCACAAACCTTTAGGAATAATATGTTGGGCAAGCACCCTACAACAACTAGGTAAGCATCCTCTTCCTTTCCACACTAGCATAGTTTTAACCCCTAGCATTAGTAAACCTCTCGATGCACTTCTATCCAATGTGGTTTTGGGTTCATGGTGAGATTTTTGTAGAGAGGAAATCACAAGTTATAAAATCCACCAACACACTAGGACCTAAATATTTATGGAACACACTTTAATTCCATCTAAGATAGACTATGCATTTTTGTATTGAGAAGGGGAGCACCCTCCATCAAGTATTCAATGAGGGAAGTCTACTAGGCACATTTGAGGGAAATCCTCATGGGCATTGGCCCTTTGATATTGTGGCTAATTAAGGAAATAAACCCCCCACTAGGTCCTCAACAAGTACTCAACCATGTGATGTCCTCAATATGTAACATTGCAATCTAATTTGACATAGAATATTTAATCTGGAAAAAGCATCTTAAATATAAGCATAACAGGTAGAGAATCTTCAATTTATGAGCCAGAGAGTTGGAAGGTCTCGAAGCCAAGGTAGTAATGGGTAATATAATAAACAATGTACATCATAAGACCACCTCTAAACATGCATGCAATGAACAAATATGGAAATATATGTGATTATATAATCCATAAATTCCCATTAGGAATAATGATAGAGGAATTTATGTGATTCTATACTCCACAACTTCCCATTAGGAATAATGATAGAGAAAGTTTTTAGGTATAGTTGTCCTACAATATTTGGTTAAAACCATTGAAATATAAATTTTCACTTTTTAGTTTTTTATCCCTGTCATAGATTAATTAATTTATGATTAAGATGAAGATATGTCAGTTAAATATTTGATAGATCTGTGGTTAAAGTGAAGATATGCTAATAAACTAAACTCTCATCTTAGTAGCCGATGCAGCTTATCCCTTACTATGAGTACAATGACAAACATAAATGCAGGAGGGAATACAAGCCTATCTCCATCCATGGGATACATGTAATGAAAACCATGAACAAGATAATGTATTGTATTACCCCTGCAAATCAAGTGATGAATATTCATGGTGATTAAACTTTAGACGATGTACTTGGCATGTATATGCATGTATTTGCATGGTATTTTTAAAATTTGGGTAATTTTGCAGTACTGCACACATACAAATCTATCAAGAAATTATTTCTTTGCTTAAAACCTCTTGCTCCTTCCCATGGATAGTTTTCATCGAAGTTGAATTTCTTGCATTTTATTTTCCTCTTGCATGGTTTAAAGAGTCGAGTCAAAACGCCATCAGTTTCACGACCACTCCTTTGAGTAACAACAGTCTAAAATCAAGCGCTAATTAAAATTTATCTAGAAACTTTTCTAGGGCTTTTCAAACCCATCTTAGCTTAGGTGTAGAGCTTTGGAATAGGATTGTGAGAATAACTTTCCAAAGCTGCTAAAAAAACATAAATCCTTGAGTTAGGGAGTGAAATCCAGTTGGTATATCACTGACTTTGAGAAGCCCTTATAACACAAGGGTCAATCACGAGGTCTCATTGGGGCCCTCAAAGTAATAAACCCTTCTTTGTTGTTCTTGGTGTCGACTGTCGACTATCCCCCCTCTACTTTGTTATAGTAGGTGGTACCATAGAGGCCATAATATTTTACACTTCTTACACAAGGTGACAGCATAGGGAAGGTGGTGTTGTACCTGGGATCGACGTTGGCTAGACTCACTCAGAATCCTTAGAGGGTTGCCCACTGCTCAGTGAGGTAACTTGAACCAAGGCATTAATTCATTAAGAAGGTTGTCAATGTAACTTTACCACCCGCTAAAACTCAGCCTCTTTCACGCATCGATTATGCGATGTTGGATTCTATCACCAACTAGTGCTTCATTGTGAGAAGGTTTGTTTGCATGCTTGACTCCTAGATTAATTAGCGTGTGTTGTTTTTTCTCATTAGTTGGCCTTAGGATTGAGTTTGTGTCTAATGGCATTATTTTTGGGTTAATTCCTCATTTTATCAATACAAAATATGTATACAATTAAAATAAAAGGTAATAAAGAGGTAACAAATAGCTCATACCTAAATTACGTCTTATAATTCTCCAACATTGTTCTTTACACTTAGTGCAACAAAAACCAAATGGAATGGTTTACACAAGGTCAATGGAGAATGTTATTGGAAAATTGAAAATGTTATCATAAACCCACACCTCACATATTCGTACAGGCACCATAGATTCACAATATTTCATGAAGAGGTCTAGGAGAAATGCCTCCATGCAAAATTATCCACATCAAAATTCTCCACTACTTCTGAGGGCTTGGAACCTAGGAGTGAGGAGTTCTCTAGCTGAAATCATATCCCAAGAATCCATTGGAGTCGACGGTTCCTCAATCCGAGTTTCATTTTTTGTTTTATGCCCATATGAAAGTTGCATCCCAAACCATTTCGAGGACTCTTGGCAATTCATCCTCGGGGCATAAAAGCCTAATGGAGCAACATTTTTGAGCTCCATGAAATTCTGCATGCTTGTTTAGGCATGGAATAGGTGACCAGATTGTCCATCTACTCTCGAGGCATGGTTTCATAAATTGGACCCCGAAATCCAAATGTTGCATTGCTTCTTACTGAGCATAGTACTAGTTATCGAAATCGATGAAAAAAACAACTTATGAGTGGTTGGAACCGGGAGTGAGGGATGATCTAGCTAAAATCCTATGCCAGAAATCCAATAGAGATGATGGTTTCTCAATCCGAGACTTGGTTTTTGTTTTATTCACAGTTGCAAGTCACATCCCAAACCATTTCTCGGACTCTTGGCCAATTCTCGCTCAGCGCATAAAAGACTAATGAAGCAACATTTTTGAGTTCCGTAAGATGATGCAAGCTTGTTTAGACATGAAATAGGTGACCAAATTATCCATCCATTCCCAAGGCATGGTTTGGTAAATTGGACCCTTAATCCAAATGTTGCATTGCTTCAAACTGAGAAAAATACTAGTTCTCAAAATAAATGATTAAAGCAACTTCTGAGGCATGGAAACCATGAGTGAGGGATTCTCTAGATAAAATAATATCCCAGGAATCCATCGAAGTTGAACGTTCCTCAATCCAAGTCTTGATATTCGTTATATGCCCAGTTGCAAGTCACATCCCAAACCATTTCAGGGACTCTTGGCCAATTTCTCCTAAGGGCATAAAAACCTAATGGAGCAACATTTTTGAGTTCCGTGATATGTTGCAAGATTGTCTAGGCATGGAATCGGTGACTATATTTTCCATCCTCTCCCGAGGAAAATTTTTGTAAATTGGACCCCTTAATCCAACAATGTTTTTCGCTTCAAACTGAGAAAAACACTAGTTCTCAAAATCAATGAGTAAAGCAACTTCCGAGGCATGGAACCCAGAAGTGAGGGGTTCTCTAGCTGGAATACTATCCCATGAATCCATTGGAGTTTACAGTTCCTCAATCTGAGTCTTGGTTTTCGTTTTATTCCCAGTTGCAAGTCGCATCCCAAACCATTTTGTGGACTCTTGGGAATTCCTCCTCGGGGCATAAAATCCTAACAGAGCAACATTTTTGAGATCCATGAGATTCTGCATGATTTTTAGGCATGGAATAGGTCACCACATTGTCCATCCACTCTCGAGGCATGGTTTCATAAATTGGACCCCTAAATCCAAATGTTGCATTGCTTCTTACTAAGCATAGCACTAGTTATTGAAATCGATGAAAAAAACAACTTTCAAGGGGTTGGAAATGGGAGTGAGTGGTGCTCTAGCTAAATTTCTATGCCAAGAATCCAAAAGAGATGACGGTTCCTGAATCCAAGACTCAATTTTCATTTTATGCCCAGTTGCAAGTCACATCCCAAACCATTTCAGGGATTCTTGGTCAATTCCCGCTCAGGCCATAAAAGACTAACGAATCAACATTTTTGAGTTCTGTGAGATGCTGCAAGATTTTTTGGGCATGGAATAGGTGACCAAATTATCCATCCCCTCCTGAGGCATGGTTTGGTAAATTGGACCATTAATCCAAATGTTGCATTGCTTCAAACTGAGCAAAACACTAGTTCTCAAAATCAATGATTAGAGAAACTTCTGAGGCATGGAACCCATGAGTGAGGGGTTCTCTAAATGAAATCCTATCCTAGGAATCCATCGGGGTCAATGGTTCCTCAATATGAGTCTCAATATTCATTATATTCCTAGTTGCAAGTCACATCCCAAACCATTTCAGGGACGCTTGGCCAATTGCTCCTGAGGACATGAAAACCTAACAGAGCAGCATTTTTGAGTTCCATGAGATGTTGCAAGATTTTTTAGGTGTGGACTAGGTGACTATATTTTCCATCTTCTCCCAAGGCACAGTTTCATAAATTGGACCCCTTAATCCAACAATGTTTTTTTGCTTCAAACTGAGAAAAACACTAGTTCTCGAAATTAATGAGTAAAGAAACTTCCAAGGAATGGCACCTAGAAGTGAGGGTTTCTCTAGCTGAAATCCTATCCTAGGAATCCTTTGGAGTCGACGGTTCCTCAATGCGAGTCTTGATTTTCGTTTTATTCTTAGTTGCAAGTCGCATCCCAAACCATTTCAGGGACTCTCGACAATTCCTCCTCGGGGCATAAAATCCTAACCGAGCAACATTTTTGAGCTCCATGAGATTTTGCATGCTTGTTTAGGAATGGACTAGGTGACCATATTTTCCATCCTCTCTCAAGGCATGGTTTCATAAATTGGACCCCTAAATCCAAATGTTGCATTTTGTCTTACTGAACATAGCACTAGTTATCGAAATCAATGAATACAACAACTTCCGAGGGGTTGGAACCGGGAGTGAGGGGAGCTCTAGATAAAATCCTATGCCAGGAATCCAATAGAGATGATGATTCCTCAATATGAGAATCGATTTTCATTTTATGCCCAGTTGCAATTTGCATCCCAAACCATTTCGGGGACTCTTGGCCAATTCCCTCTCGGGGCATAAAAGATTAACGGAGCAACATTTTTGAGTTCCATGAGATGCTGCAAGATTTTTTAGGCATGGATTATGTGACAAAATGATCCATCTACTATCGAGAGATGGTTTCATAAATTGGACCCTTAATCCAAATGTTGCATTGCTTCAAACTGAGCAAAACACTAGTTCTCAAAATCAATGATTAAAGAAACTTCTGAGGCATGGAACCCATGAGTGAGGGGTGATATAGATGAAATACTATCCCAGGAATCCATCAGAGTCGACGGTTCCTCAATCTAAGTCTCGATATTCATTATATGCCCAGTTGCAAGTCGCATCCCAAACCATTTCGGGGACTCTTGGTCGATTTCTCCCGAGGGCATAAAAACCTAACGAAGCAACATTTTTGAGTTCCATGAGATGCTGCAATATTTTTTAGAAGTGGAATAGGTGACTATATTTTCCATCCACTCCCGAGGCACAGTTTCGTAAATTGGACCCCTTAATCCAACAATGTTTTTTTGCTTCAATATGAGAAAAACACTAATTATTGAAATCAATGAGTAAAGAAACTTTCAAGGCATGGCACCTGAGAGTGAGGGGTGCTCTAGCTAAAATCCTATCCCAGGAATCCATCAAAGTCTCGGTTTTCCTTTTATGCCCAGTTGCAAGTCACATCCCAAACCATTTCGAGGACTCTTGGCAATTCCTGCTCGGGGCATAAAATCCTAACGTAGTAGCATTTTTGAGCTCCATGATATTTTGCATGCTTGTTTAGGCATGGGCTAGGTGACCACATTGTCCATCCATTCCCAAGGCATGGTTTTGTAAATTGGACTCCTAAATCCAAATGTTGCATAGCTTCTTACTGAGCATAGCACTAGTTATCGAAATTGATGAAAAAAATAACTTCCGAGGGGTTGGAACCTGGAGTGAGGGGTGCTCTAGCTGAAATCCTATGCTAGGAATCCAACAAAGATGAAGGTTCCTCAATTCGAGACTCAATTTTAATTTTATGCCCAGTTGCAATTTGCATCCCAAACCATTTTGAGGACTCTTGGCCAATTCCCGCTCAAGGCATAAAAGACTAACAGAGAAACATTTTTGAGTTACGTGAGATGCTACAAGATTGTTTAGGCATGGACTAGGTGACTAAATTATCCATCCGCTCCTGAGGCATGGTTTGGTAAATTGGACCCTTAATTGAAATGTTGCATTTCTTCAAACTGAGAAAAACACTAGTTCTCGAGAGCAACGATTAAAGAAACTTTTGAGGCATGGAACCCATGAGTGAGGGGTGATATATATGAAATCCTATCTATTGGAGTCAATGGTTCCTTAATCTGAGTCTCGATATTTGTTATATGACCAGTTGCAAGTCGCATCCCAAACCATTTCGGGGACTCTTGGCCAATTGCTCCTGAGGGCATAAAAACCTAACAGAGCAGGATTTTTGAGTTTCGTGAGATGATGCAATATTTTTTAGGCATGGAATAGGTGACTATAGTTTCCATCCACTCCCGAGGCATGGTTTCGTAAATTGGACCCCTTAATCCAACAATTTTTTTTTTCTTCAAACTAAGCAAAACACTAGTTCTTGAAATCAACGAGTAAAGAAACTTTCGAGGCATGGAACCCAAGAGTGAGGGGTGATCTAGCTGAAACCCTATCCCAATAATCCATCGGAGTCGATGGTTCCTCAATCTGAGTCTCAGTTTTCATTTTATGCCTAATTGCAAGTCGCATCCCAAACCATTTCGGGGACTCTTGGCAATTCCTCCTCGGGGCATAAAAGCCTAATGGGGAATTATTTTTGAGCTCCATGAGATTGTACATGCTTTTTTAGGCATGGACTAGGTGACCACATTTTCCATCCTCTCCCGAGGCATGGTTTCATAAATTGGACCCCTAAATCCAAATGTTGTGTTGCTTCTTACTGAGCATAACACTAGTTATCGAAATCGATGAAAAAACAAATTCTGAGGGGTTGGAACTAGGAGTTAGGGGTGCTCTAGCTAAAATCCTATGTCAAGAATCCAACAGAGATGATGGTTCCTCAATATGAGACTCGGTTTTTGTTTTATGCCTAGTTGCAAGTCGCATCCCAAACCATTTCAGGGACTCTTGGCCAATTCCCTTTCAGGCCATAAAAGACTAACAAAGCAACATTTTTGAGTTCTATGAGATGTTGCAAGATTGTTTAGGCATGGACTAGGAGAACAAATTGTCCATCCACTACCGAGGCATGGTTTCATAAATTGGATCATTAATCCAAATGTTGCATTGCTTCAAACTGAGCAAAACACTAGTTCTTGAAATCAATTATTAAAGCAAATTCTGAGGCATGGAACCCGTGAGTGAGGGGTTCTCTAGATGAAATACTATCCCAGGAATCCATTGGAGTCAACAATTCCTCAATTTGAGTCTCGATATTCATTATATTCCCAGTTGCAAGTCAAATCCCAAACCATTTCAGGGAATTGGCCAATTTCTCCTAAGGGCATAAAAACCTAATGGAGCAACATTTTTAAGTTCCGTGAGATGTTGAAATATTGTTTAGGAATGGACTAGGTGAGTTTATTTTCCATCCGCTCCCGAGGCATGGTTTCATAAATTGGACCCCTTAATCCAACAATGTTTTTTTTCTTCAATCTAAGAAAAACACTAGTTCTCAAAATCAATGAGTAAAGCAACTTCCAAGGTATGGCACCTGGGAGTGAGGGGCTCTCTAGCTGAAATCATATCTCAGGAATCCATCGGAGTCGATGATTCCTCAATCCGAGTCTCGGTTTTCATTTTATTCTCAGTTGCAGGCTGCATCGCAAACGATTTCGGTGACTCTTGGCAATTCCTCCTTTTTGAGCTCCATGAAATTCTTCATGCTTGTTTAGGCATGGATTAGGTGACCACATTGTCCATCTGCTCCTGAGGCATGGTTTCATAAATTGGACCCATAAATCCAAATGTTGCATTACTTCATACTGAGCATAGAACTAGTTATCGAAATCGATGAAAAAAACAACTTTCGAGGGGTTGGAAATGGGAGTGAGGGGTTCTCTAGCTAAATTCCTATGCCAGGAATCCAGTAGAGACAACGGTTCCTCAATTTGAGACTCGATTTTTGTTTTATGCCCAGTTGAAAGTGGCTGATTTTAGGAAAATCATAGGGCAGACCCCAAGATCCAATTTGTGGGATAAGGTAAATAAAAATTAGTCCACATTAACCTTTCATTACTTATAAAATATGTAAATGTTTGATATCGTCCATAATTTAATGTCTTAATTTGTTTTAATCAGGGGAGAAACACTATCAATGAAACCATTAGTATTGAACGACAAAGCGTTGATAGTGCAACGTAGCTAGAAGACCATGGTTCTCCCTAGTAGCCCCATTCCAATGAGGTGCAGCCCCAATATTTTCCTGTGACTGAGGCCCACAATGGTAAAATGTCTATATATTAATCATATACTTAATAATTTTGTACTTATAAATTTTGTAATTATAAATTTTGACGTTTCAATGGCAGAGAATGTCATAGTTGATCCTCCTCAGCCTGAATATCATGTGAACAAGATGGTAGTGATTCTAACGGTGCTGACTAGAGGATCAGGTAAATAATTACATTGAAGAGTTGGTTTTTAATATGAATGAACAAACTTCAATAATATTTAAAAATTGGTCATATAAATTTAATATTTTTTTTTTTTGTGGGTGATGGCCCCTGACAATAGCATCCACGTCGTGGGCACGAGACCAAATGTACTCGGCATGAAAGGACTAAAACAACATCAGCTATTGAAGAGCACCCAGTAAATGAAGACATGGAGATGGATGAATTACTTAAGACATGGAAAGAGAAAAAGAAGACTAAAAGAAATTCATGATGTCATGTAATAATTTTATAAGACAGTTAGATGTACATTATATAGTTGAACATGTAATGATGCATATAATGCTTTGACATTATGGGTGCTTTTTCATCTCATAATATACACTAGTCTATTTCTATGGCTTGTACATATCTGTGAATGTAATTTTGTTATACACTTAATGATAATTTCAACTTCTCTTATAAGACTTGGTATATATTGATTCAATACTACTTGATTGAAGACGTGAGAATTCAAGCAAGACCTAGTGCCTTGTGCTTGGGCTATGGAGTCTAGGCAAGAAATAGAACTTGAATATGAAATATGCAATATCCAAATTCTTGTGACATGATTTATGAAACTTTGAAAGTCTTGTGACATGTGACATGTGGAAAGCATCTTTTTCCAGGCAATGTGCAAACTTTAAACTTGGTGCAACATACAAAAAGAAACTTTTGGAAAGATGAAATAATAAGTTTTAAGGATTAAACATGAGGGGTTGGAAATGGTCATGTCAATCATTTTATAATATTTTTTCAAAGCATTACCCTTATTTTCATTGTGTGTTTTCATTGTGTCTCACATGACAAAGAAAAAAAATCACATTGCCATTGTCAATTTATATGTGGAGGGTTATTCAAGGTTTCAAGACTTTCTTCATATTTTCCTAATTTAATCCTCTCATGGTCATGCTAATCCATATAGAGGTCTATGATATAAACACTCATTGTTATAATGTTGACATAAATTCCAATCTTCACTTTGTCGATTAGAGGGCACAATTTTGGCAACAATTTAATGTTTTTAGTTCCATGAAATTTATTTTGTTTCTTCAACAACATTAAGGATTAAACATGAGGGGTTGGAAATGGCGATGTCAAACACTTACTCTTTCACACATGTGCATCATCTCAATCTTCATGTCTACAATATGTGGAGGGTTATTCAAGGTTTCAAGACTTTCTTCATATTTTCATACTTTATTCTTCTCATGGTCATGTTAATCCATATAGAGGTTCATGATATAAACACTCATTGTTATAATGCTGACATAAATTCAAATCATCACCTTGTCGATTAGATGGCACAATAATGGCAACAATGAGAGAGTTTTGACCATATGTCAATTAATTTTTCCCTTTAAAAAAACTTCATTGATGCGCAAGGGAGCATTGTTGCTATGAGAGGTCCTACATGAAAGTAAAAGAGGTCAATATGTAAAATAGGTCCTACATATTGGAATATTGATAATTAGTTCATGAAAGTGTCCTACATATTGAAATACAAATTTGGTGGACCAAACAAACAAATTATTTACCACACAACCTTTCGCACAAAATGACACTTCCATCAACAAAGAAATAGATGGGATAGTACGTTCAAGTCATTGAACCAACACAATGGACTTGGCAGTTGAATAGGATGGAAATCCATGAAAGAATCCAGAGACAAGCCCTATTAGGGAGACACAATAATCCTTTAAACTCCAAATAGAATGGAGAAGCCTTTGTTTTTCAATGCCTCTCACAATGAGCTTTGCCAAACTTACAATTCGTGTTTTTTGTAATATATGTTATACCATGTATGTGTAGTAGTGTTGTGAGTGGAAAATCCCTCTACAGACTAGCACTTAGGGTTTAATTATGCATGCAGAAAAAACAAAAAGATTTCTACTTTCTACCGTCGTCCCAGACCTAATCCCCATTATTCTTAAGAAAATACATAGTTAAGAAGATCAAGTGAGCATACCTTATTTCAGGTGTTTGATATTGATCCTTCATCATGCTTGATCGCTCTTTGACTGTAGCTCTCCTCCCAAGGCTGACCTGCATTCACACAAGACAAATAACAAACTCCACGTGCATTTAATATATAGATTAATGGGTTAGAGATTCAATAAACAAGTATGCAATAAACCATGAAAACCTCATATGGTGGGACGGGAAAAGTACTTCTTTATTATTAACTTCAACAAATCAAATTACAATGATGAAGCTGGCCACTGCTCCATGAACCTGGTCCTGGGCTCCTCTTCAACTGTGCTCCAACTTCTTTTCTCTATCTTTCTCTTTGCACAAGGATGGCTAAAGGGTTGGGACAAAGGGAATGCACAATCGGGTATAGTTTCTTTACTATGATTCCCCTCCTCCAAATGGGACCCCTAAACCTTATTTTATAGGCTAGAAGAAGTTGGGTATTTGGTCGAACCCTTGTCCATGCATGGCCAGAAGGTTTAGTTAATTCACCCAAAGTTGTGTGTTCCGTTGGCAACTTTCCTTTTTTTGTGCTTTTGTAGGTACACCTGGGCTATTTTGGGTCAGCTAGCGTGTACATGCATGTAGTAATGGATAAGGGTGCATGGGCCTTTATAAAAGAGGTTTTTAAGAAGAGTTGTTCAGTGGTTCTTTTGGAAAGAAGGAATCTGAGATGGCCTGATGCCAGGTAAGCATGTCTGGTGAAAATTAGGGTTATAACAGATGCCCCCTAATGTGTGAGGTCAGAAGAGCATCTGATGGCCGAAATACATTAACAATCTTTACTGATGTGCTGAACAAGTGAGCCCAGGGAAAAGAAATTAGGAGGCGTCATCTACAAAAATAATAATTGTCTCACTGAGGTGGGAATACCCATGCTCGGGATAAAATAAAATCATGGATACCAATCAAATACACTGTAGATCCATGTCATATAACTATATAAAGTGTAGCCACGAACAATACACAACGAAACTACATATCGAAATCAAAAAGATATACATGTAGAGTATCCATCTTCTTAGAGGCTGATAAGGCCTGATGGCTAGAGATGAGTTCTTCAAAGCTCTAGCAACAACTTCAAATTTTTCAAAACTCAGGTAGGAGTGTAATATGAGTGTATGAATTCACTACTGAGAGGTCTTCGACGACTCATCGGTCATGGACTAGAGAATTGTTATAACCCTAAGATGCACTATCCCTGCTTACCTGGCATCAGGCCTACTCATGCCTCTTCCTAGCCAAAGACATGCTGAGTAATTCCTCAAAAAACCACTTAAAACAAGCAACCTGCGCCCTAACTTCTCACTGGGCATGGGCATCTGCTTGCTGTCCTTATACTGCACGCGGGCATCCGCAAGCTAACCCAAAACAGCCCGCGGGTACCTAACAAAGCAAAAAATCAGGAAACTTTCCGCCGGGACACGAGGCTTTTTGTCAGTTAACTGGAACTCCGAGCCATGCATGGCCGAGAGTTCGCCAAAAACCCTAGCTCCTTCTAGCCTATAAAAGGAGGGGTAGGGGTACTATTCAAAGGGGGGAAAATCATAGCAAAGAAACTCTGCCAAATTTCCAAGCCAGTTTTGTCCCAACCCTTTAGCCTTGCCTCAAGCTTTAGGAGAAATTCATGCAGCAGCAGTTGGAGGAAAAAAAGAAGAGGAAGAGCCTAGGATCAGGATCGTGGAACGGTGACCAGCCTCAGAAATCATTGTAAGTTGGTTCATATTGAATTTAATGAAAAAGATACTTTTCCCGTCCCGAATACATGAGTCTTATCTATGTTATTTGATTTGTGTTTTATCTCTAACCCCCTAGTAGATCAGTAGCATGCATGCATAGTATTGTCCCGATTGCAGGAAGCTTTGTGGAAGGAGCAGCAGCAGCAAGGAGACAACAACTCAACGGAGGATCTACTTCAACCGTCGGAAAAAGGTTGGTTTATTCTTCCCGTGTTTGCCTGAGAAAAGGGATTGAGATTTTGGGTAGAAGGTTAAAAGTTAAATCTTGAGGGTCATGATCTGCGTATAAGTTTATATCCCTAGCTTATTAGTCTGTAGGGTAGAATACCCAACAACAGAATTGGCGACTCCACTGGGGAATTCTTTTACTCTTAGGGTCTCCTGGTTTGGTGAAGGATCTTTTGGTAGTTCAAAGAATTAATTTTCAGTTTCTTTGCTTACTTTTTGTTTTCTGTTAGTCGAAATCTAGCAGAGAGCCTGGTTATTAATACCAGTTCTCTTTGACTGACGCTTGACATTTTCTTTTAGGGACACACAGAGGTACCCGCGGCCTGCAGAAGGCCTGCACGCGGGTAACCCGCGCCCTAACTGTCTATAGCACGCGGGTATCTGCGGGCTATAGTGGTTTCAGTAGCGTGTAGTTTTCAGGAAGCTAGAGAGGCAATCTCCTCTTCCCTGTCAGAGGCTTATCTTCTCAGGGGGCTTTCTGGATCCTGTCTGAGTTTTGTTGGTTTTTTGTCTTGTTCTTCAGTCTGTTTTGCAAGTGTCGGCAATAGGATTGAATATTAATGAGATAGTTCTTTCCTGAGGGGTAGGCCAACAGCTTGTCCTCAGTCCATATTCAAGGACTCTCTGGTTCATCAGATTTATAGGACTCAAAGCCCCCCTTTTCTGTGCAAGTTTATCTTGTTGGTAATAGTGTCGACCATTCTTTGCATTTGTTTGCTGGTTTGCAAATTTTCTTTTGTTTTTTCTGTTAGAGTGATAGCATCTTATCCTGTCAGAGACTCTGGTTGTCAGTACCAGAAGCCTTTTTCGGGACTGGACTGTCTGTGTGTGATTTTTTCCTAGTTTTTAATTATACCCGCGGCCTGATTAAGCTTATCATGCGGATACCCGCGCCCTATAGTGGTTCAGCACGCGGGTACATGCGGGTTGTTTTGGTGACAGTCGCGGGTCTGTTAGGTATCTTTTCAGCTTGGGTGGGGCAGTCATCCCCTCCTGTGGTGAGAAGAGCTCCTCTCATAGTTTTGGAGTCTGGGGCTGCACAGTCAGCAGGTTAGGGCATTTCCCCCTTAGCTTGTGCTTGTTATTAGATTTTGTGATAGAAAAGACATTTATTTCATGGTTTTTAGGAAAGTGTGGGAATTGGTGCTTTTGAGATTGCTTGGTTGCATTTTCATGCCCTGATTCTGTTTGCGATCTGCATTGTAAGCCAGATTTTTTCCTTTTTTCTCTTGGTTTTGAACTTGTCATCATTTTTCCTTGTTGTGTGATTTTACAACGAAATAAAAAACAATCTTTTGCTTCATTTTTCTTCTTGGATTGAGGATTGAGTTGTTGCAGCAGTAGCTAGGAAAGAAGTCTTTTGCATAAGTTTTTCAGTGCATGTCTAGTATAAGTAGCTCGCAGATCTGAGCGAAAGTTCTCTTCATTTACTGTATAAAATCTTAGTAAATCAGAAAAAGAAAAGAAGTCTTTTCATTGAAAAGTTGTTGGTTTTTCATTTTAGAAAAAGTTTGTTTTCAGCATTTCTGTGCATTTTGCTTTGAGTCTGTTTTACACACCATCAGTTTCACTTCCGCACCTTGAGATTTAATAATCCCACTAAAAGCAACGCTTAATAAAATCAAGTAGACTTTTCTGTTTGTAGGGTGCACACATTAGCTCAGGATAGGGCCTTGGAATAGGTTG
>ML784732.1:201576-214897 GCA_009831015.1 Picea engelmannii
ACAACAACTCAACGGAGGATCTACTTCAACCGTCGGAAAAAGGTTGGTTTATTCTTCCCGTGTTTGCCTGAGAAAAGGGATTGAGATTTTGGGTAGAAGGTTAAAAGTTAAATCTTGAGGGTCATGATCTGCGTATAAGTTTAGAGCCCTAGCTTATTAGTCCGTAGGGTAGAATACCCAACAACAAGAATCTTGATCATCAGACTGAAGGCTTCATTGATTTCAAACAAAGACTTGATTTGACTTTCAGGATGGCTAGGTATGAGGGAAAGAGACAAACTGTAGAGGGGTCGATTTAGATTTGGTAAAAAATTCCCTTGGACAATAGCATGACAAATGATGAGACTCAGGAAGCATGGCATTAACATAATTTTACGAGGCAGGAGGCAACGCAAACTCTCCATATGTTTGGAAGAATAACCAAATGGAGGAGGACACAACTCTATGTAGCGAGAACAACTCTCTAAGGTCGTATTAAATCCCAGAGTTTAATGAACAAATGGACTGATGTGCTTTATCCAAGGGTGACTCATTATGCTTCAAATAAAGAAAATACTTTTCCCTTCCTCTTTTTGGGGTATATTTGATATTTTTTGTCTTTTTCAATAATTTTGGAAAAATAATAAAAGAATGTTACGTTACAAAGGAGGAACGAGTGTTGCAAACATACAAGTTCAAGGCAGAAGGACAAGACTAATGTTCAGAGAAATGACACTCGCGAAAAATCCTCCAAGGGCCAAAGGTGTCAAGACGTAGAGGCAAAGTGCTACAAGGCTTGCATATAAGGTATGCTTCAAATGGTTCAGTTGAGAGAAACATGGAGCCAACATTAGACCAAAGACACAGTTATGCATACACGATTAGAAAAACACACAATGGTAACATCGTTCGATGTAAGTTTAACGAGCCTAGAGAAGGTAAGCTCGATGGTTTTTCATATTTAGAGAGTCTGAAAAAACGTAAAAGGAGACTACATTGGGGTACCTTTTTTGAAGGTAATCTAGTCGGTTCGAAAAAGGGGTAAACTAGCACCGACAAGACGTCTATTCAAAACCATTTTAATGAGTGTGATAAAGACAAGATCACTTGACCATTTTTTCATTTTTAAGGAGTCTGAAAAAGGCTTAACTATGGACTCCGTCATAAATGTTCTTCTGGACTAGTTTAACGAGTGTGAAAGAATAAGGTCACTCGACGATCTTTTCAATTTTAGGAGTCTGAAAGGAGCTTAACTATGGACTCTATGGGGGTTCCTTTTTCGTAAATTTAGTCCCTCAGGCCCAAAAAAGGGTTAAAATGATACCTGAGAGTACTCTTTTAGAGAATTGAAGTTCCTTAGAGTATACCTTTGTTCGTACAGTTGACCGACCGGACCGAAAAAGGGGTAAACTACCATCGGACAGACGTGACTTCAAATTTCAGTTTAACAAGCATGAAAGGCAACAAGATTGCTCGACAATCTTTTCATGTTTAGAGGGTCTGAAAAGGGCTTAAAAGAAGACCCGTTATGTATTTTGGAAGTCTCGCGGGTGAGGTCAAGAGTAAAAAGGAATCATGCAAATGAGGCTCAAACTCGTAATCAGGAAAAACAACAAGGAATCCAGAGCCGTTCAGTGATTAGAGACAGCATGGACACCATAATGCAACCAGGATCTACCTAGGGAATCCATGTTATGGTAAGATATACCACCAACTCACGACACTTCTAAAGCAACAATGATGGTTCCATGTCGCAACCTGATGGGATCAATCCTATGGAAAAGGGATAAAGACAACGAGATACAAAATTCAGGGTAGAAACCTAACCTATATGCTCAAGTTGATCATCTGATATTTCTCCATGGATCGTCAAAAGTTACCCAAAACTCCAAAAACAAATGTCCCGATACATGATCATACCCTTCCAATGCAACTCCTGAATCACTCTAAATGGTTTTTGGTTTAAATAAAATGATAAGGGGGGCCAAAAGGAAATGACGAAACGACTATCTGTCTGGACCACGTAAGTATAAACTCTCTCCTCTTGCACTTTAAATCTTTATTTTTTCTTTGGGTTCCAAGTTTTGGGGGGGTGTCGACCTTCAAAAGGTCAGCCCTAGGTCCATGCGAGTTGTCTTAGGATAGCCCGCATGTACATTTGAGCAGAGTAAAAAATGCGCGCATGTACATACGACTATCAACATTACAGCCCACGTGGACCCCCTTATTGAATGAAAGAATTTAAAAAACAAGGGTTAACCCTCCTGAACTTTGGTGTTTTGCAGGATGTATGTTCACTGGAGAGAAAGAGAGCATGAGGAGGTTAGTGAGTTGGTCAGGGAAGACCCTAATGCTGTGGCTACCTTAATGCAATGTGGGTTTCTCAAGTTCTTCTTATGTCCTTTTATGCGGGCACAACCTAGGCTACTGAACTCCTTGGTTGATTATTGGCATCCAGATGTAGAGGCCTTTATGTTAGAGGGGAAGTCACTAGTGCCCACGACAAAGGACATATATTTTTTGACTAGCCTCTCCAGGAGAGGGAAACCAATCAACTTTCATACATTTCCTTTGGGTCCGCATAACATAGCGGAATTGATAGGAATTTACTATGAGGCTGGTACAGACCGATTGAGCTCATAGGTGCCTATAAGAAATATTGCTGACTTATCGTTGCAAGCGATTATGTTTCTTATTGGGTGAATCACTGGTTCTGTGGCTCTACATCAGGCGTCTCATGCACAGATGAACTATGCAGTCCAGTGCTTAAATGCACAAATATTTGATTGGAGCACAACATTGCTAGATTGTATGAATAGGTAGTTGACATATTGTTAGTCACGGATGCAAAGGAAATTTGGGTTCGAGACCATTCTATGCTCTTTCTTCTTTGAAAGAGTTCTGAGCTTTAGTCCTTGAGTAGTGGTATGAGGACATCATGCCTCTCTTCCTACAGTTTGTAGATGGGCAGTGTTACTGCCACGACAGGGTGGTGGAAGGACCAATGAGTCCTTTGACGATGACTTCTTCGCTTGGTTTTCGTGACAGATCCCAGTCATAGAGGATTACCCTTATGTTGGAATCGATTTCTCGAGAGATCCTGAGATACCAGTACCTCCTGGTGAGGAGTGAGGAGAGATGGGTAAGTTTACATCATTGTTTTGTTGTTGTTTTTTCTGGTGAAACATATGTAATTTTTATATTGTTTTTGTTATATATCATTTTTTTTATACCATAGTTTCTAATAGATATGTGTCTGTTGTGTGTAGATGTGGGAGCAGTGAAACTTGCGGACTATACTAGGAACAGGCGTTGTCCTCAGCTAGGGTCTGCACCTGCCGCCACAAGGGGACCAGCAGCAGTAGGAGAGCTTCCAACCGGGGAGGCTAAGAGGGTGTTGAGACAAGTCGAGCAAAACTTTACTTCGCTCACCCACATGGTCCCTATGGCAGAGATTGAGGATCTGCCACCATCTATGCAACCTCATGTAGTGGGGGCACCAAAAACGTGGGTTTGATTGTTTTATTATTTGAAAAACATTGTTGATCAGTACAACAGGGCCCACAGGCCCTAACCTTAGTTAGAATTTTCATGTGCCGAGAGCACTACTTGTATATATTCTTTGAGGGTATAAGCCCCATGACTCATTATTGGTCATACTTTTGAGGCGCTTGCGTCCACCTATGTACTCTGGTGACTATGATATTATATATGGATTTTTATGTCTTTTTGTGTCTTATGGATCATTTTTACCTTTAAAAATGTATTTACATGTTTATGCGTATGTCCTTTCATATGCGTGCAAGATGCCAATCTAAAATTTGATTAGCTAGAGTATCTATAATTTGGTTTAATCTCCTAGGAACATGAAAATATGTAATATAATCAAAGCTTTATTCTAAGAGATGTACCCTAAGGAATAGTCAGTGTAAAGTCAGATCATGAACATGGTAGACTCTATTTAACTGAGACACAACTAGTTGATCGTCGAGATAGACCCAGAAATGCGAGATAACAAATGACAAGGCATCACGAAGAAACTCAATAACTACACTGTACTTGACGACATTGTTTGTGGTGTCACCTAATCATATACCTCCGGAGGATAATAAATGGCCTCAAAGTGTAAAAATTACCCAAGCTATGGAGGCAAGCCTCAGAGTGTGTCGGTTAGCACCGTCTTCGTACCCAATGAACACCTTAGATTCACTTGAAATCTTCCACAGTGACAAAAGAGAACATAAAAAATGACACGTCCATAATACTAAAATAAACTAGAAAGTAATAGTACAAAGACTATACATATGTTGCAAAAAGTTACCCATGGTGACCTGCCTATGAGTAATACTTCTTGAGGTAGAGTCCATTTCTAGGCTCTGCCAAAGCATTCCCTTCAAATTCAACTAGACGATAAGCGCCCTTTTTTAGAACCTCTTTTATGATGAAAGGTCTGAACCACATGGGTTTGAATTTTTCTTCCCCCAGGAGGTCCTTATCTTGGTCATAGACAAGGACAAGGTCACCTTCAATGAAAATCCAAGGACAAACGAACCTATCATATTGACACTTGACTTTATGTTTGTGAGCCTCGTTGGCTAGGGTCGCATCACGACGCTACTCATTGAGCCGCGCAAGGTATAATAACCATTCTTCAAGTGGAGAAGTATCTGGCAATAATTGTACTACCAACTTTAGGGATGGGATCTGACATTCGATAGGAAAGACTGCTGCTAGCCCGTAAATGAGTTTAAAAGGTGAGAAACCAATTGCAATCTTAACAGACATTCGGTAAGCCCATAATTCTAAGTATAACATCAAATGCCAATTTGACTTGGCTGAGTTGATCATTCATTGCAGGATGGTCTTAAGAGATTTATTTATAGCTTCCACCTGACCATTTTATTGGGGGTAGTAGGGTGACAAATGTTCTTGCCATAACCCAATATTTGATGTTAACTTAGTCATCATCTGGTTTTGAAAGTGACTGCCATGGTAAGTGACAATCTCCTTCGGGACGTCGAACCTTGTTGTTATCTGGTTGAATAAAAAGAGAGTTGCATTCTCTCCATCATCTTTAAACGTTGGCATAACTTTGACCCACTTCGTGAAGTAGTCTATGACTACAATGATATAATGGTGCCCCCTTGTTGAAGGAGGGTTGCATGTAGTGTAATCAATCCCCCACTTGGTGAAGGGACCAACTGTGATGACAGGAAGCATGGGAGTGGGATGTGCCTTCATCTTCCAAGAGAATATCTGGCATGGGTGGCACTTCTTGACCGATTCGATACAATCTTTGATTAGTGTCGGCCAAAAGTAACCTACTCGTAGAATCTTTTGGCTTGTTTCCAACCCAAACAAATGACCGCCACATGCTCTGGTATGGAAATCGTTAAGCACAATAACTTCTTCTTCATGAGTAAGACATCGGCGCAGGATGCAGTCTGTACCTCTCCGACACAACATATCATCAAGTATGAGATAATTCTTAGCTTGATGGTGTATACGTCGACGCTCATCACGAGAAGCAGAGGTGGGGCACTTCAAATTCTGGATATAGATAAGTATATCTCCATACCAAGGATCCAAAGATGTGATAAAAAACACATCTTCTCTGATAGGAGACTCTTTGGGCACAACATCATCTGACTCAACTGAAAGTTCCGAAATAAGTTTTGCGAAGACCAGTGACTTTTTGGATTTCGTTGAAACAAAATCTAAGTCAAAATCCTGGAGGATGACTATCCATCTATTGATCTTTTTGCCTATTACCCATCGTGTCAACATGTACTAAAATGGATTCACGACAGCAATGACAGTGGTGTTTGAAACTCCTGCCAACGAAAGTTTTTTGATATGAGAATAATTGAGTTCCGGTCCTACGAGGCCTTGACTCAGGTAATAAATCACATATTTTGAGAGCAAGTCATCTCCTGAACTAAGACCATGCCAATGGTTGACTCTATTGCAACCAGGTATAATAAGAAATCTTTGTTATAGTTAGGTGGCTGAAGTAGAGGGGCAGTCGTGAGGGTATGTTTCAACGCGTTGAAAGAGCGTTGGGCAACATTGTCCCAATGAAAAGGAACGTCTTTCTTCAGTAAGCGCATAAATCCCTTTGTGATATCGACATAGTTGGTGATGAAACGTCTTAAAAACTTCGCCTTGCCCTATAGACTCTGAAGTTTAAGGATTGTGCGTAGGGGAGGCAACTGAATTATTGCCTCAACCTTGAGAGGATCGACCATGATCCTTGCTGTTGATACTATGAAACCTAACAAATGTCCTGATTTTATGAAAAAGTTGCACTTGTTTGTATTCAAGTGAATCCAGAAGTAGTGACAATGCTCGAACATAAGTCAGAGGTGTGTGGGATGATCCATTCTCTTGTGAGATCGAGATGCTAAATCATCTAAATAGGCCTTGACTATATGCTTGAGGTCATGGAAAGAAAAAGACATGGCCTGCTGAAAGGTCACTCCAGCATTTTTGAGACCAAAGGGAATCTTACGATATGTGAATGTACCCCATGGACAAATGAATGTCATTTTGTGTTGTTCTTTGGGTTTGATTTGTATTTGATTATATCCTGAAAAATCGTCCATGAAAGAGAAGGCCTCGCAACCCACACATTCATCAATTATCTAATCGATGAATGGTGTGGGAAAATTATCTTTTGGACAGGCCTTGTTCAAATCACGAAAGTCTATACATACATGAATCGTGCCTTGTTTTTTATTGACCAACATAGGATTTGACACCCATTGGGTCAAATGGATAGGATAGATAAAACTGGCTTTTAGCAGTTTCTCAACTTCAACCTTAATGGCTTCTTCTTTCCTGGGATTAACTAGACGAAGATTTTGCTGAACAGGCTTGGCATCTAGACAAGTTGTGATTTCATTTTCGACTATTTTTCAATCGATGCCTGGCATTTCCTTGTAAGACCAGGAAAAATTGTCGCAAAATTCTTTAAATATATCTGTGTAGATTTGAATCTCTTTGGGGAAGAAGTCAGCTCCGACGAAAACATTCTCCATGATGCCAAGGGTTCTGTAGATATTGATCAGTATGGTTTCAGCGATGGTTTCCATATTACCCTCATCATATACCTCATGTGTAGCTAAGGGATTAATGGGACAAGACCTATCTCCAATCATAGTCAGGGTGAATTCTCTAGCTTCGATTCTGCTTAACTCTGGGGCGAAGTATGATCTGTGATGAAGATCATCCCAAGTTTTGTTTGGACTAGTCATTGCTTCAATTGTTGCTTCGTCGGAGGGCAAGTGATCCGAAATCGGATTCAGAAGCCTGACAAGGCTTGAAAAATGCTCAAAAATGAAAGTGCTTAGAATCTGACGAAACCAACTCCATTGCGTCTGTCTCGTCTTCCTGATTTCGGTGGTATATTTACTTTGTCAAACAGACTCTGTATGCGAAAGTTATCGCGTTTTGATCGGAAGCCCCAAACAGGTAAAAAGTCAAAGGTCCACTCGTCAAAAAGTCAACACTGATGACATCAGCATGATGACTGTGTAGTAGATGATGTGGCACTCTCTAGCTGATGGTGATTGGGCAACTGGACCAGTCAATGGTTGACAAGTGGCATTTTTCCGTCGAATGGGAAAGTCCCACGTGGCCCAGTCATGGGCAGCCACGTGGCACCCAGTCATCGGTCAGAGTGGCAGGTTTCAAAAGTTTTGGGGTCCATGGGTTTTGAACCCATGACCAACCACTAAGCCTAAGCGCCTTCACAATAGTCCTATAACCAATGCGCCCAAATTATTTTATGTTATTAAAACCCACAATATAAAACATATTGCATAGTATAATGGCGCATAAAGGAGGGGGCTGGGGGCTAAGCCCTAGCGCGTGGTCGTGTAAATGCATGTGACCGTTTAAGGGGGCGCGTGACTAGGAGAAGGGGCTTAAGACCGTTTATAACTATTATATGGTTACAAAGTGGGTTTTATACCTAACTTTTGGTTTTTAGTTATTAATTAACCATTTTTAATGTAATTAACTCATTTTTGGGAGTTATTGGGCATTTTTAGAGCCTAAATTCGTGGAGGAAGTTGGAGATGGATAACTAACTTCCCAACTATTTAACCAAGGCCATTTTGAGGCCATAGGGACAGATTTTGGAGAGCAATTCAGAGCAGCGATGCTGAGGAGAAGCCAAGTCAAAGCCAATTTGAGGCAGAGAAGCCGTTGAGGAGGAGATGTTGTCAGATCGTTTCTGAGAGCTCGGGACATCCGTTTCAGGTGCCGTTTTTTGTGTATGGTTCCAGAGATCTGGGTGAACAAGACCAGATCAGTCTAGAGACCATTTGGCATTGTAAATATGTACTATTAATCTTTCAAAAAGAAATAAAGAAGCCTCCCCCACAAGAGAAAAGGCCCGGAGACGTAGGCAAAGTTGCCGAACTCCATTATCAACCTGTGTATCATGGTTTGCTGCTTTTCATTGTTTTTCAGATCTGAAAATATGTTAATGGCTGTATAATTCATTTTATTTTCTCTCTCTTTCATTAAGTTTCCCAAATGGCCAATTAATTCATGCAATTAAAAAAAAAAACTCAACCATAAGTCATTCGAAAAATCCTGACAGATCAAGTGGTATCAGAGCTAGTTGATGTTTGGATTTGAGTTTTGCATGTTAACCAAGGAAAAGCTACAGTGTGGTGAAGGTGAGCTTGTTGCAGAGAACCCATTAATTGGATTGATAAAAAGGGCTTCTTTCAAAGAGAAGATGGAATTTGAAGAAGGGATTTCTCAAGATGAGAAAGATTTCCGGAAAACATTCTTTGCCATGTCGGAGATGGTGCAAGTTTTGTATGAAGATTACTTGGAACGAAAGCATCCAGTTTTGGGTAATTCTTCAAAGGGAAAAAGTGAAGAGGAAGAGGACCAGCCTCAGATTCCTCCTTCACCTCCATCAACACCTCCTTCTTCAAGTTCAAGTTCTAAATCTAGTGAAAAGAAAAATGTGCATAAAAATAAACATGAAATGCCATTGTTAAAACTTGATGTAAAATTTGAGTTGCCCATATATGATGGTGAAGTGAATGCAGAAAAAATTGATAACTGGATCAGACAGATGGAGGTATACTACAGTGTGCAACAGATCAAGGAGGAGGTCACACAAATCCAGTTGGCTTCGTTGAGACTTGCAGGTACAGCTCTTATTTGGTGGAAGAGCAAGCTGCAAAAAGGAACACGAAATGTGGGTAATGTATTTCCATCATGGAAGGATTTTATTTCTGCACTTAGGAAACAATTCTATCCTTTGGGTTATAAAGAAAAAGAAATCATTGAATGGCAATCTTTAAAACTAAGAAAAGGACAAACAGTGCAAGAATACACCAATGGATTTAGAAAGATGGCATTAATGTTAGACATTCCTTTGCAAACACAAGAAACTCTTATGAAGTATATAGGAGGTTTGTCTGTGCATATTAGAAACACTGTTTTCATGTTTGGACCCACTAACCTTGATGAGGTTTCTGTTCAAGCTACGTATATTGAAGCAGGGAAGGGAGGTGTGTCAGGGGAATCGTTGTCCTCGAGGAAAGAGGACAAGAGGAAGAAGTATGACAATGGAAAGAAGGAAAATGCAGTGACAAAGAAGGAAGGCAAGCCCTCTTGCAAGCATTGCAAGAAAGAAGGACATGATGAGGATAAATGTTGGTAGTTGCATCCCGAGAAGAGGCCCAAGTGGTTCAAAGGAAAGAAGGGAATGCAGACAGTGGCAACGACATCAAAACCCATAGAATTGGGATCAGATTCAGGTGATGAAAAGATCTCATTGGTTGACATGACAGGTAATAATGGTGAAGATATTGATTGTAGAAGCAAGTTGTTTCATATAAGAGTAATCATGCGACACACTAAGGTAGACACATTAATTGACAGTGGATCTCAATCTAATTTAATCTCAGAAGATTTAGTTAATAAATTGGGATTAAAAACAAAAACTCATCATAAGCCTTACACACTTAAATGGATAAGCAATCATCATCAAATGCACATAACTAAACAGTGCACAATCAAATTTGCATTTTCATCTAAGTATGTGGATGAAGTAACTTGTGATGTGGTGTCATTAAGAGAATGTGGAATGATCTTAGGTAGTCCATACTTATTTGATCGTAAGGAAATCTTCTATAGGACAAAGAATCGACATCAGTTCACTAAAGCAGGTCATAATTATGTGGTTCATGCTCATCGTGTTAAAGAAACTAAAACACTTCAAACAGGGGAACAGTTAATGAATGTAGTTGTTTCAAATGAAGTAATTGATCTTAAGCAAGAACAAGATATGGTTGTTGAATGGAAAATCAATCATAGGTTGCTTCAAGATAAGCTCATGTCGCGCAGATATCTAAAGTATATCAGTACATTTGCAATCGTCTTTTTGATGTTGTCATTAGCAATGTTTTCTACATGGATGATAGTAGATTCAGTGAGATGTGACAGAGTTGCAATGGCAAACAATATACTATCAGTTATCATGATTGTGTTATAGATGATCGTGATGAGACAGGTGCACAGGACAGAGTTCAGAGACAGAGAGCAAGCCGGGTGGCCTATCCCGAGCTTGTTAACTGATCAGTAACCTTTTGGGGACCAAAAGGTCTTATTGTGGGGAGGTGTGATCCGAAATCGGATTCAGAAGCCTGACAGGGCTTGAAAAATGCTCAAAAATGAAAGTGCTTAGAATCTGACGAAACCAACTCCATTGCGTCTGTCTCGTCTTCCCGATTCCGGTAGTATATTTACTTTGTCAAACAGACTCTGTATGCGAAAGTTATCGCGTTTTGATCGGAAGCCCCAAACAGGTAAAAAGTCAAAGGTCCACTGGTCAAAAAGTCAACACTGATGACATCAGCATGATGACTGTGTAGTAGATGATGTGGCACTCTCTAGCTGATGGTGATTGGGCAAATGGACCAGTCAATGGTTGACAAGTGGCATTTGTCCGTCGAATGGGAAAGTGCCACGTGGCCCAGTCATGGGCAGCCACGTGGCACCCAGTCATCGGTCAGAGTGGCAGGTTTCAAAAGTTTTGGGGTCCATGGGTTTTGAACCCATGACCAACCACTAAGCCTAAGCTCCTTCACAATAGTCCTATAACCAATGCGCCCAAATTATTTTATGTTATTAAAACCCACAATATAAAACATATTGCATAGTATAATGGCGCATAGAGGAGGGGGCTGGGGGCTAAGCCCTAGCGCGTGGTCGTGTAAATGCATGTGACCGTTCAAGGGGGAGCGCACCCAGGAGAAGGGGATTAAGCCCGTTTATAACTATTATATGGTTACAAAGTGGGTTTTATACCTAACTTTTGGTTTTTAGTTATTAATTAACCATTTTTAATGTAATTAACTCATTTTTGGGAGTTATTGGGCATTTTTAGAGCCTAAATTCGTGGAGGAAGTTGGAGATGGATAACTAACTTCCCAACTATTTAACCAAGGCTATTTTGAGGCCATAGGGAAAGATTTTGGAGAGCAATTCAGAGCAGCGATGCTGAGGAGAAGCCAAGTCAAAGCCAATTTGAGGCAGAGAAGTCGTTGAGGAGGAGATGCTGTCGGACCATTTCTGAGAGCTCGGGACATCCGTTTTAGGTGCCATTTTTTGTGTATGGTTCTAGAGATTTGGGCGAACAAGACCAGATCAGTCTAGAGACCATTTGGCATTGTAAAGATGTACTATTAAGCTTTCGAAAAGAAATAAAGAAGCCTCCCCCACAAGAGAAAAGGCCCGGAGACGTAGGGAAAGTTTTCGAACTCCGTTATCAACCTGTGTATCATGGTTTGCTGCTTTTCATTGTTTTTCAGATCTGAAAATATGTTAATGGTTGTATAATTCATTTTATTTTCTCGCTCTTTCGTTAAGTTTCCCAAATGGCCAATTAATTCATGCAATTAAAAAAAAAAACTCAACCATAAGTCATTCGAAAAATCCTGACAGATCAGCAAGACTAAGTCTAACGAATCAGTGTCAGCGAGAGAACCTTGAGCCCAGATAGGCTCTAGAAGCAGATCTAACTCTTGTGTAGGAGTTGGATCTGTGTTGGCTGAAGCTTGCTGGACTAAAGAGTACGCTACTTCAACTGCGGACAAGGGCATGGACATGCCTGGGTTCCCTGTCCCATCCATCGTGGCCAACGGGAAAGGAAGTATCCACGGATCCTTGAAGTAAGTCATGCAAAATGACAAAACTTGTAAAATATCAACCTTATTGTGGTCGGATATGAACTTGACATCACCTTGAGGGGGAGGGTAATCAAAGGTACCCATCAAATATGGGCACAAACCAACCCCTACGTTGACTATGCCTGGTTGAGGATTATGAATCATCAGGACCGCAGACACCCCCAATGAAGGGTCAGGTCTAGAGAAAGACAATTGATCAATGGTCACAATCTAGTCCTTGTGTAGAAACAACAAGACCCAAAAAAATGTAGCAACCACTGCTTGCATGGCATAAGTCCAACTCCTTCCTAACAAGAGATTGTAGTCGAGGGACGCGTCGACTACTTCTACCTCGACGCACATGGTCTTCACTCCTAACTGCACGGGGAAAGGGGGAATGATACCATGTGGTCGAAATGAATGAATGTCAAAAGCAGTTAGAAGAGTAGGTGACAGAGACAAAACGGGCTGGCCAATGGCCTTCCAACATGCCAATGACATAATGGATGTCGAGGTGCCCTCATCAACCATCGTGCGAAAAATATTTCGAGTAAAATATTTCATGGGGTGAGCCACTACTATCTGAAATGCTACATGGTAAGGTAGATGAGGTTTTAAGTCAGTTGTATCTAGCATGATGGTACCAAGATTACAAGTCTCGATAGATCCTAAAGCGATTAACAAAGCTTTCCTCTAGGAAGGGCAGCTTTGGAGGACCTTCAAAGCGGACATCGCACAAGGGGTTTGAGACAAATCCTCCACCATAGAATAGTTCTGGGAAGGCCTTGCGTTTGGGTTGTGAGAAGATTTTTTGAACGCACCTTTTGGGATGCATGTCATTGTTTCACCCAAAGTCCTCTCAATCTGTAGAGGAAGAGTGTTACACATTATTTTTGTCATCCCTATGATCGTTAATGATGTAAACCTATCTATTGCCTTTAGAGGGGTCACAGTGGCCTGAGTTCCTGAAGAGAGATGGAAGAAGAACTTTTCCTAAGAAAAGAAGTTGCATTTTCCTATGTAAAAACCTTATAAAGAGAAATTTCCGCAGGTTGCTATATAGGCAGGGTGCGGAAATGACCAATTTCCGCAGGTTGCTATATAGCCAGGGTGCGGACTTTCCTCAGGTTGCTATATAG
>ML784732.1:222037-237096 GCA_009831015.1 Picea engelmannii
AGGAGAAGCTTCTTGGGTGAGGTGGCATCCGAACGGTTTGGATCTTACTCGCTTTCATGATTTAGTGGGATCATCCTAACCTCCTCACCCTATCTTCTTCATCTTATAAAAGGAGAAGAGTTCTCATGGAGAAGGGGTTCATAACTTTTGGTGAGCCTTTGTGAGCTTGAGCTTGGAGTGGCTTTGAGATTTTCTTTGTCAAGATAGATTGTGAGCATCTATCAGATCTATGGTTTCAGAATCCTTGGAGCAAGAAGTGTGTGGGGAACGAAGGACAGTTGGAAGGGACCTTACAACATCAAGGCATTGGTTGTAATCTCTCTTTCACATTTAATATGATACAGTAATATGTTTCTTTCCCATAAAGTTAGATCTACTTTATTACATGATTCCTTGATCACATGTATAGTCTAGAGTTTTGAATATATTAATGTTTTTGCTGTGATTGGTTTGTGTTGTTGTGATTGGACGACGCAAGAGCATCATAGCAGAGCAAGGAACAACAGAGATAAGGAAAGCTTTCATAAAGTAAGTACAACATCCTTTTTCTCTTGTCCATTCAATACTTTAGATCTAGGGAAAGCGGTATATTCTGTCACGTTTTGTTCCATATCCAGGTGGATCTAGGGAGATTGGTCTGTGTCCGCACTAACAAATTTATCCTAAAACAAAGAGATGGGAGTTAGACTTCTTTTCCCTTCTTAGAAGTTCTTGGTTTACTATAGTCATGCACTCAAGTTGATATAAAAGCATCACCCTACATCATATACACATTCATGGATGTGTGATTGTTCGAAGATGGAGAGGGTCCTTGACTACCCTATTCCGTGCTTGTAGAGACTTGGGTTAGGTTTTGCACATGCTGAAATGGATTGGTTAACATAACAGGCTGTTGTTGTGTCACAAACTTTTGTGCCTCTACAAGCTGAGGACATTGGTGGGTCGGGTGGTCTTTCGTGCACAGGTTGCACAGATACCTTGCCTTCCATTTCTCATTGTTTCCCCCACCAACATTATTAGTGGGTTTCTTATCCCCCTTACCCTTCTTTCACTTTTTTTTCTTTCCTTCAGGCCACTGGGTGGCCTTTGGATTTGTCGATTGCACTATGTGTACATTCGACGTTTTAGTAGGGGGAGCAGCCAAAACAATAGTTTGGTTAGCCACTGTGTGTTGTATAGATAATTGCTGGAACTGCTTTGTCATTTGCTCATCGGGCTTGATTTGTGCTGAACCAACAATACCATCGGCATGTGGTCCAACTCTTTGTCTGGTTTTATCAAGTATTGAGTGTTGCACATATGGCAAGATCTCGTATAATAAAACAGGCTGAGAATAGATGAGCTCAAGCTGTTGATCTCTCATGATGGCGTCTTCTTCGGAAAACACTCCTGATGTCACGACGTCTTTGAATAATTATGGGACCAAAGACTTAAGGAACCACTCGAGTAGGAATGCTGGTGGGACTAACATCTTAATTAAACTCTTCTGGTGTCTCCATTCTCATATGTGATTAGAGATATGGTTTTCTTTTGTGTGTGCAAATATAGCCAACAATTTTGTCCCAATGTCATATCTCATAGGTACTTGGAAATGGTTTAGGAAGGCCATTGCCAATTCACCAAAGAAAGAGTATCTTGAGCGTTCGAGCTCAATGTACCATTTTGTGACACTCCCAGTGAGAGTACGTTGAAACAATCGCAACTGTATGGAGTCGTCTTTCAACGATTTAGATGATCACCAAAGATGGAAGGTAGTCACATGATTGCCTTGATCTTCATTTGTATTGGCTTCGAAATTTGGTATGTCCAAAGGCAACTTCATCGGCATAGGGGGCCAACACGGATCATGACAGATAGGGTCATTCAACAACCTTGTCAATTCTGGCAAATGCAAGGTTGGCAGGAAAGGTAGTTTGGGTTGTTGGTGATAACCTGGGAAAAAGGGACCTGTAGTTTGACTGGCACTAGGTTGCCAGGAAAAGTTTGGCTGTTGGTCTGGGTTCTGGTAAAAACCATGGCCACGACCATCGTATGGATTCTACGTGTGAGGAGACATCATCGTCTAATTCCCAAAATAGGACATAGATGGATGGACGTGCATTACATTCGGAGGACTTTGGGAAGGGTTTCCCCATGTTGATCCCATGGGGATAGGCATAATACCTTGTCTAGTGCTCCATTGATTGTGAAAATAATTGCCCCATATTGACATTCCTGACGAGGGAACTGATCCCTGCCAAGAATTCCAAGGCCCTGATGCGGAAGAAGTTCCTCGGTTTGCCCCCTGTGTAGGAATAGTACCCTCCATAGGAATAGGTTGTCTAAAACAAAGATTTCCCCCAGTCAGGAAAGTAGCTAACGAGAAGGTGTTTTTACCAAATGCACCGAACAAAGAAAATGGTGTTGAACCTACCGACATATTATGCGAAGGCGGTCCTTCACTCCCTGCTCCAAATAAACTATGGTGTGCAGGTGGCCCAGTGGATTGCTGATGCGTGCCACCGAACGAGGGGGACGAAGGAGGTATATGAACTACCCCATAAGGGAAAGAGTTAAAAGGAGTTGAAGTTCCCCCCATGTGGACTTGCAGAGGATAATTAGAGCTCCCTGCCCCTAGAACTAAAGTCTGTGAAGCGGAGTAGGAAAGTACGGGACTTGTACCTGAGCTAGGCATCTCGTATGAGAATGGAGGGCCTGTCGCACTTGGTGTGAAATGGGTTGTGGCTGCTACCATAGACAAGATTAGACCACTATGCAAGGTAGTGGTGGTCGAGACCATGGTGGCTCGGACTAATGACGGTGGGTTAGGAGGTGGAAACTCTCCTGTGGTGACAACTGTAGTGGGAATTGAAGAATTCCCAGAGGGAGTGACAACATTTGTTTCCATTGCTACGTGCAACACTGTCTAGCACTCATAAGGGTGAATTGGTACGATGATGGGTGCCAAAATATTAGTGGTTGGAGTTTTAGGTGGACCAAGAGCTTTCGCTCCAAAGTCTAAAATGGTCGTTTCCTCCAGATGTTGGTCGGGCACAATTTCTTGTGACCCGGTTGCTTCAAAATACCCTTGTTGGTCTAGCTTTTGCCTTAGTGGTGGCGGGGGTGGCTCTAGTGTAACCAGTGATAGGCCTAGAAGCCTTCGTGACCAGTGGAGCTCGTGATCCTCCACTGTGTGAGAAGATCAAAGTCAATCTAGGGCTTTCTATTCCATCAAAAAACAACACACACTAAAAAGGTCCCTACAAGATAAAACAAGCAAACACTAAACTAATTGGAAGAACAATTACAACAACCAACACTAGAGAAACTTACCAGTGCAAGTGCAACTTGAACATGGAATCACCCTTTGGGTATGCTCTGCAAAGAGTGGCCCGATTTCTGTCTTAGGTACCGTGGTATACCCTCGCAGTCACCTGTGTATGTCCCTAAAAAGATAGGCAACTAAGTTTCTAGCGCGTGAACAACCACCAGGTGAGTACATTCGAAAGTCAGGTAGACCACAATGAGCAGGGTATCGAGCCTGAAACCTATCAAGGGTATCGAAAGCAGGTGGTCGAGAAGACAACTGAGGACCTCAAACATATTCGAGACCCACAAAGCTTCATGGAAAATTAAATCGATAGAATCCCAAGACAATCCCTCTATATGTGTTCTCCACTATGACTGGTCTAGCTTTGGAGGGGTTATCTATGCTACCTTTTGATAGGCGACCTCATGTTTATCCCCTGTGTTAGAGGGGGTTCCCGGATAACTTTCATGATACTAGACTTTGACACTCCCTAACTCAGACTCCAATGTCTAATTTTAATGGCCTTGAAGAGTTTCCTCTCCAACCTAATTCAAGGCCCTAACCCTAAACTAGTTGGTTGACCCTACAAAAATAAAAAGTCTAATGAATTTTAGATTTAGCGTTAATTTTTATGGCTTGTATTAAGTCAAAGGTTATGAAAGTGAAGCTAGTGATGTTTGAAAGATGAAAAAAAAATAAATTGAAAGATGGAAACAAAAACCTTTACTTCACTCAACTCTTAAACAACTTTTCAAACTTAAAATTTTTTCTAATATCTTTGAACAAAAAACTCAAAGTAGGATTTCACTCGACTACGAGATACTTATGATCTAAGTAAACCTTTAAGAACTTATTAAAGAAAATACTTTTCCCTGGTTACTAATGCAAAACAACACTTTTTAACCAACAAAGAAATACAAGTTTTTTTTTTTATTTGAATGCTCACAAAGCAAAAAGGAAAAATATCAACAAGTCAAAACCAAGAAAACTTCTGGCCTAAGCGCAGATTGCAAAGATTCACTTTAAAAATCACACACAAGCAAATTAAAATTGGACTCTCACACTTGTCTAAAAACGCTATAAAAGAAAAATTTTGAGGAAAACTTCTAAATCAAAAAAGAAATCTATTATTATGATCAAACCTAATTTATTGACCGCTATGACAAAGACCCAAACCTAAGAGGCATAAATCTTGTCAAAAGAAAGGATGGTTGCCTCACCTTCAACAAAAGTTTTCTCCACAAGCACACTGTTGACAGTTCCATAACAAGCGTGTGCGCGCGAGATGTGTAAAGTCAGAGCGTGTGTACATGTGTGCTGGCCTTATACAGGCCATGTGTATATATGAAACTCTGAGACAAATGAAAATTTAAGCAAGCCAACCGAGGAAGAGACTATTGGTATTGAGAACCAGAATCTCTTGAAGACTCAGACACTTACTTTAACAAAAAAAGAAACAATTCAAGGAAAACTTCATAGAAAAAACCAATCTGAGGTGAAACCTAAGCTATAGAATACAAACAACAAAAACTATGAAGAGTTCCAGAAAACCCCTGAGAAGGATTAATTCTGATAGGGAAGAGGATGACTGCCTCTTTAAAAGAAATTTTCTGGAATCATACACACTACTGACACTTCCTTAGCTAGCATGTACATGTGGGCTGTGAGAATGAAGGGCATGGGTACATGTATGCAAACCTTATACAGGCCGCATGTATCTATGTGGATATCCAAAAAAAAATACAGTCAAACAAAGAAACAGAGATAACTGGTATGGAAGACTAGAATCTCTGTTAGCTCAGACTTTTGCAGAAACTTTAAAAACAGGAAATGAAACCAGTTCTTAAAAATACCCAAAAAATATTCCCAGAAACCCTAGACTCTCCCCAGTGTGGTCTCCAATTCTGTTGTGAGTGGGAAATCCCTCTATGGAATAGCACTTAGGGTTTAATTATGCACGCAAAAAAGAGCTAAATATTTCTACTTTCTATCGTCGTCCCAGACCTAATCCCCATTATTCTTAAGAAAATGCATAGTTAAGAAGATCAAGTGAGCATACCTTATTTAGGGCGTTTGATATCGATCCTTCCTCACGCTTGATCTCTCTTTGACTACAACTCTCCTCCCAAGGCTGACCTGCATTCACACAAGACAAATAACAAACTCCACATGCATTTGATATATAGATTAATGGGTTAGAGATTCAATAAACAAGTATGCAATAAACCATGAAAACCTCATATGGTGGGACAGGAAAAGTACTTCTTTATTATTAACTTCAAAACATCAACTTACAATGATGAAGCCAACCGCTGCTCCATGAACCTGGTCCTGGGCTCCTCTTCAACTGTCCTCCAACTTCTTTTCTCTATCTTTCTCTTTGTACAAGGATGGCTAAAGGGTTGGGACAAAGGGAATGCACAATCAGGTATAGTTTCTTTACTATGATTCTCCTCCTCCAAATGGGACCCCTAACCCTTCTTTTATAGGCTAGAAGAAGATAGGTATTTGGTCAAACCCTTGGTCGTGCATGGCTAGAAGGTTTAGTTAACTCACCCAAAGCCGCGTGTTCTGTCAACAACTTTCCTTTTTTCATGCTTTTGTAGGTACACATGGGCTGTTTTGGGTCAGCTAGCATGTACACATGTGTAGTAATGGAGCAGGGTGCGTGGGCCTTTATAAAAGAGGCTTTTAAGAATATTTGTTCAACAGTGCTTTGGCAAAGAAGGAATCGGAGATGGCTTGATACCAGGTCAGCATGTTTGGTGCAAATTAGGGTTATAACAAGTAGAATATATATGTATGTTTTATTACACATATATGTAATAAAATATATACGTTATTACACACACACACACACCGTAACACATCAAATATGTTATTATATCCCAACTCCATAGTACAATACTTGACCCACATCCACCTGCAAAGATAACAATAGACTAGACCCTATAACAATAGAGACTTGGGACCCATTTGGATGAGAAGGAGTATGAATTGAGACCCAATTGGCCCACTTACTTAAGTCATTAGATAAATAATAACATAAAGAGAAAACATTATTAACCCCATAAACACTAAACAATCAAATGATTTTATAACATATTGTATTTGTAGATGATCCCTTACTAAGTTGAAATCCTGCAATATGATTTGAACTTATCCTCATTGTTAATTTTTATTCCACATGTAAAAAAAGTATGCCAATGCCAAGTGCCTTTGGTTGTCTTGGATGACACCATCATTTATTATCAATCCCTATGAATCACCATCAAAGTGTAGGTTATGCAAGTAGGTTTTGGTGTTTGCTAGTATATTGATGATGTATTAGTGGTACTTTTATCATTGTCATTAGAAAAATTTTAGGGTGGGGTTACTAATACTAAAGGAATTCATTTATACATGAACTAGGTTATCGTCATATAATGACGATGATACTTAAGATGATCATGATGCAAATGCCCCTCTTAAATAAAATACAATATTTTTAATGTTTGGAACTCTTAGGTGGTTATGGTACCTTAGACAAGTTCAATTTTCATTTTAATTTATCATAACAATGCAATATTTGGTGAGGGGGATAAAAATCCTAGGATGTATTGCTTCAAGGATTTACAAGGAAAATTTATACCACAATGAATTAAGGGTTCCACTTGTGTTAGTTATGGTAGGTTTTGACTCATTCATTGCTAAATCACAATTTAAATGATTCAACTAAACAACCATAGAAATGACATGAACTAGGTTTGATTTCATGATATGTATATGAACATCATAAAATTTTAACATCATAAATTCATATCTCACCAAATCCTTATTAAGGTAAATAACATAACTTGACTATGGGATTCTAAAAAGGCATATCACTTGTCTTCCCCTACTCACCTACTAGGAAAATCAAGGTAAAGGAGAAGTACCCTAATGTACCTTATCTTATACTAGGCTATCACCACAACCTTACTATGAAATAATCACCAAAACATTAACTCACATACCTTCCTTATAGATATCCTAACCTTAGTTACTGAAAGTATATATATGGTTCCTTAACCTAATTTATAGTCTAATAACCTTTATTAGGTATAATGGAAGGGGGTTACCCTATTATAACCTAGTTTGAGTTGCACTTATAAGTAATCCTCCCTCTTAACACATATATCTCTTTCTCTATACAACATTATTTTGGCTCATTTAATTATTTTATTAGATGAGGTATCACACAAAAGTATGATGGATATATCCTTTTATTTAAAGCCTTGACATTACCTCCTATGTGTTATCCAAAACTCTATCCAGGACTGTCATAAAACTAGAGAAGTATTCCACTGTCAATGGTTTGAATAGTCGGGTCAGTCAACTGACTCAACCAACCAACCAACAACTTCACTTGCATGACCTCTTTAGTGTGCAATCATATCACCTTCTATAATTGGCACAACAGTCAAATTTTATTTTTTTTCTCAAATAATAAAATTTTATTTTATTTTTTAAATAAATTACCGTTGTCACAATTGCGACGACATGTACAAACCTTGCAACGAACTTGCTATAAAAATTACGAAAATTGTATAGCAATTATCATTGCAATTGTGACGGCCACAGGTTATATTGTGAGGGTGCGATGAGCTCTCATAAACGTTTCCATTACTTTGCCAATATTTCGAGGGTGCAACAAGCTCTCTTTATGGTTTATATTGTGAGGATTTCCCTAGTTTGTCGCGCTTTTGATGATTTATTTACTTAGTCGTTCTGGCAACGGAATTTATTTTTTGTCACAATCGTGACAACTTCCCTATTGTCATCGCACTTGCGATGATAATCTAGGTTCATCGAACATGCCACATCACATGAAGATACATTTGGGAGACTCAAGATTTGTCACAATATCCACAACACAACATCACAAGAGTGTCGAAATAGTCATCGCAAAATGACCCAAATATGCTAGTGGCATAAGGGAAATACCAATCTTAGACATACGGAAATTGATTTAGCTTATGGTTTAAAAGATAAACAAGCAAGCATATTCACCCATACTATTTAATTTTTTTGAATATTATATTGATGTATAGGACATGCTTTTTTTCTTATAAATTTGTATAATTTCCAAGTATACATATGTTTATCAATTGAAAATGAAATTTTTATGTGTCTAGAATATTTCAGTTGAAATACCACAAGGCTATGTGGTGCAATCGCCACAAATTTCACATCAACAAGTTGGATGAAAAGATGAAAACTTATGATAGTGTGATAACTACAATATTTCAAGTTGCTAATGTTTCCTATAGAAGTGAGAAACAACCAAAAGTATCTGAAAATTTGATACTATGGGTTTTTGGATGATATACTTGAGTGTGACTTTAAATCCTTCAAATTAGTTTTTTTCGACGTCAAATGGTACAGGCTACGAATGAATGAGTGTGATCCTGATAGAACTATTAATAAACATACTAAAAGATTTACCATGATTAATACAATCAATGTTGAGACAAGATCAAAGCCCTATGATCTTCCAAGCCAATGCGAACATGTATTTTTCTTAGAGGTTCCAGGTAGAGGGTGATGATCATATGTTGTTAGATATGATCCAAGAGGAAGACCGATTATGTATATAATGTAGTGGAAGAAGATGATATTGAAGAATAAGATGATGTAGAGAAGTAGTTCATTCATGTGTTAGATGAAGACATCGTATAAGTTCAAGGAAATGTTCTAGAAAAAGTTCTGGATGAAGATGATATCGATGATGTTTTAGATGAAGAACTTTACTAAGTTGAACCAAATGTAGGAGACAATTTTCTTGATGATGATATAGACGATGATAGGATTGGAAATGATGACATTGATGATGATGTTGATATGGCCAATCCTTACAAAATCAATTTTGAAGCGGGTGATACAATTGTTGAGTTGGATGGAGAAGAATATTAATTACATCGAAATGTTGAAATGAATGAGGTATATTGTATTTATATCTTCTCAATTCATTTGTTCTCTTTCATTTACCTTAAATTTTTGTTTTCTTAGTTTCTATGCTTGATTATTACTATGTTTCTTTCAAATATTTTATAGTAGATAAATTTGGTATTGGGGAACTGAGAGTGATGTGAGGGAGGGGGGGGGGGGCGAATATGAGCTTCCACCTTCATGTGGTTGGCCTTGTTCAATAGAGAATATATTATTCTTGAAACCAAGAAAAACTCATTCAAGTTTATACCATCATCTCCAATTTTAACTTTGGTTTGTCTAACAATTTTCAAGGTCGTTCATTAATTATCACTTAGTGGAAATTATTATTTAATTTGACCTTGCGCAATGTGACTTATGAATGGGGCCGATGTTGAAATTTTTTCAGTTTTTGCTTGTATGCACTAAAATTTTACATGGATATAGTAAATACATGGTTTGATAGTATATGAGTGTTTTAAGATTCAAATATTAATCACACAAAGAATTTGACAATCAAACAAAAAAATTAGAACCTAGCCATGAAGGAGATGAAATTATCATCCAATGTATTTTTCATCATCGTTATCAATATTGTATTGCAACGAGGTCATTTCAATAAACATGTTCTTCATTCCTATAGCATCTTCATTGGAACTTTCCAGAAACAAAAACCATTGAAAGAGGCCTACATTGAATTTTTTCAAAATATGCTTCTCCAAGTCAGGGACATGGTATGAGGAGGAACTATAAATATATTCACTCATACAATACACTTTTAGGACTCCCAAACTATGCACATGGTCTAGAACCACCACATAGGCCCTATAAATGAAATCTTTGGCCTATGTGTACTCATGATAATGTCCCCATCCTCTATAAATATTCATCATTATTGATAATATTCTTTTGTCACTTATGTTGGTCCAAAACTTGTATTGTGAATAATTTACTTTCTAGTTGAATTCCAAAATACAAATATAATGTTACTTTCAAAGAAACTCTATCAATAAAACAACTTTAGAACTAAATATCTACCTTAATCAAGTCAAGAAAAAATTATGGTGCATCATGTGTAACACAAAAGGCCATTTTTCTAATGAGTCCTATCATTGGGAAAGGGGTTACACCTAACCCTACACTGATTTCATTCCCTAGGACATCTTCAAATGATTCATGTGAAATTTATAAAACTTGCGCACACCTACCCAAGGTGTGCCCCATCCTCTACAAATATTCAACATAATTGATAACATTATTTGGTCACTTATGATGGTCCAACACTTAAGGTATTGTGAATAATTTAATTTCTAGTTGAATTCCCAAAGCCAAAGATAATTCTACATTCAAATCAACTTTGGGGATAACACAACTTTAGAACAAATTATCTACCTTAATCAAGTCAAGAAAAAATTGTTGTTCACCATATGAAACACAAAAGGCCATTTTTATAATGAGTCATATCATCGGGTAAGGGGTTACACCTAACCCTACCTTGATTTCCTTCCCTGGGATATCTTTAAGTGATTCATGTGAAATTTATAAAACTTACACACACCTATCCAAGGTGTGCCCCATCCTCTATAAATATTCAACATTGGTTTTTCACTTATGTTAGTCCAAAACTTGTGGTATTTGTTACGAGGAAAATATTTCTATGGATAGGGGTAAACCACAACAAATGGAAATGATTGCAGAAATCAACTCTAATATCAGATATTCTATATAAACAAATATGATAACAAGATAAGATAAAAGGGCTACCTCGTCCAGACATTCGATGAAGTCCACCATTGAGCACTTGCTTCAAAGAAATACACCTGCAACTTGTCCTCAACAACCAAGAAACAAAAGCATATGGTGATAATATATAATCTTAGCACATTCAATATCATAATCCATCAACATTCATAAAAAATATTCCCATGGAATAACAATTCAAATATTTGCAAGATATTAATTAGACGACAAAAGACTATTTTTGTTAAAATGTAATCAGCAGAAGTGAATGAATTACAAAATTCTGTGTCACCATGGTTTGGAACTCAGAAACTAAGTCCCTTCCAACTGGGCCTCCACCACTTCAATTGTCCACCAAAGGAAAGCTCATATAAGAGAGACAATGAGGTTCTCAATCATGTAGGGAAGATCTTGGGGACTGAATAATGTGTTTAGACATAAAAGGATAAATGGACGCACAGTCAATATGACGTGAATAATTTCTCTAAATTAACTTTTCTCTCAATGTTGAATTCTTCTCCTCTTTTCCATAGCTTGGATTTGGCCCATTTATAGACTTCAAGTGGAACTTAAGGGCCGAGTTAGAACGTTTCTAGTATATGGAAGTTCAAGGATCATGGATCTCATGATGTGACATGGAAACCCAACACCATTTTTTAATTTTGGGTACAAAACCTGATGTACGCAGGTTATATTGGTGCAACCTATGTATACACATGATGTATAATAGGTAGGGCGCATATATCTGGAAAATTCTTGTTTTTAGCTATGGAATTTTCAAAAAGGGACTTCAAGTTTGCATAGGGAAATGGAAAAAGGCCTTTTGATAAAATTTGCATAGGGTGAGCCAAATATTTCTATAACATATACCCCCTAATGTGTGAGGTTAGTGGAGTATTTGCGATGGTCGAAGTACATTATAATACCCAGAAGTGGAGTAATGGAGACCCAACTAGACGAACTAGTTTCTCATTACAATCTGTACTGTCTTTGCACACATGGTTTCCAATTTGAATTACACTACAGATCCATGTGAAAATATACCAAACAATTTTTCATGGCCATGAATAGAAAATACAAAGGTGGCAACATGCTAAATGTTGTCATAGTCACGAAAAAGGCCTAGTAAAACCATTCTCAAAATAAATCTGAAGATGTCTGTATACAATGGAGTACAATCTGATCTCCTACGATCACCGAAGTCACATAGGTATTGGTCTAATGAAAGATAACAACAACTCAGGAAAGTTGTGACTATGAACTGATGTCTTCAAGTACTATACACAATCCACCAAAGGCGCAAGTCTACATCATGTGAATAAAGGAGTTGAGGTTGAACACAATGAAACTTCATTTGATTACCGGTCATTAAGGTATACCATTAACAAACATGAGATAACCTACCGATAATGAAAATAGGTATCAAGGCACCAAGTACATTCTTACAAGTGTAAATAAAGGTGTTTGGATTGAACACTTGAAGAATCCATCGATCAAAAGACATTGATGTATTCCCAACTGTCGATGGCAAGAGAACCTACCACTAATGATTGCAAGACTCTAGGTACTCATAGGATTGTAGGTCTCGTCTCCAAAATAGATGAGATGACGTCGATGGAAGGGGACCCACTTAAAGGAGAGCATTGAGGAATCTCTCATAATTTAGCACAAGCAGGAGCTTGATGATTGGAGGAAATCAGATGAAGAACATATTCACAAACCAACGACCCTTTGCATCTTTCGCGTGTACTAGATTCAAGCAGTACGCGAAAAAGGCCCTATGAATAACATCCAATAAGGAAAACTACTGACAAAGGCGAGGGAACCGCCAATAAATCTAATGGCATCCAAGACAATGAACAAATCCCAATGTGTGAATAGATTTATTTTCGTCGAACAAAATGGAAACTACCCAATCAGCGACCAGTGATGAAATGTCGATTGTTAGGTTCAAGGTTACCTACCAATGATGAAAGTAGGAACAAGGTCCACAATAGGACTACAACTTCATGTGTTTTTTAGACACAATGAAGGTATGGCCCACATGCAAAGTCAATAGTTCTGAGGAATGGCCGACACAGTTTGATAGACATCCTTTGAACAAGAGCATGAGACATATGGAAGACTCTGGAAACATAGTCTCAATGATGAAACTTTGAGATGTAAGAGGAATCAATAAAACTCTCCATAGGGATTGGAAGAGTAACCAGTTGGGGGAGTGAACTCTCTGTAACAATATCATCTTCCTAAGGTCATGCTAAACACAAAATTGATGACATGTGGAATAAAAAATTGTGTGCTCTATTCAAAGGCGACACGACTGCTTCTGATATAAAATAATATTCTTTTCTCACTTGTCTTTTTTTTTTTTTTTTCATNATAGTCAAATGAATGCTATGATACAGAGGAAGAAACGAGTGTCGAAAGTAAGAAATCTAGTTCCAACAGTGGAACATACCTATACTCAATACAAGGAAGTGCACATGGGAGATGGACACTCGAGGGAATGTTTCCTCTTGGGTATAGGGTGTCAAGCTGCAAAGGATATAAACAAGGCTCTTCTTTCCTGATGATGAAAACTACTAAGGTGAAAGGATTATAATGAAAAAGAGGTAACCAAAAATAGACTCAATACTGCAAGTAAGAGAATGAGATTCAATTACAACTTAATGCAAAAAAATGTCATTTTTTCGTAATATTAGTCTACTTGGTTTGAAAAAGGGACAAACTTGCACCAAATAGACATCCTTTCAAATCAAATTTACGAGTGTGAAAAATACAAGTTCACTTGACAATATTTTCCCTTTTTGAGAGAGTCGGAAAATAGCTTAAATCAGTCTCATTGGGAGTCCTCTACATATAGGTCACCATGTTTATGAGTAAGAAATGAGGTTAAAACATAAATTCATGTATTAGGTATAAGGGAATCCTGATCCTACAGACAAAAAATCTTCATGGGCACCGAATGAAGCAGTGGATCTAACTAGGGTACCCATGTTTGGTAAGTCTCTACCATTCGATAACCACACTTCTAGTTGCAGATAGAAGGTTCTATTTCACTATGAAATGGGTTCATTCCTAAGGCATATGATTTGTAGTCATAGGATGATGCAAGTGTGCATGATGGATTGGATACCTGTCATATATGTTGGGTAACAAAAATACATGTCCAAAGCTACGAACGGGCAACATGGCACTGAAAACCGCAAGAATCCCTGGATAAAATACCAAAACCAACTCCATCCACTGTCGTATTAGTCCATTAGGAAAAAATATTGTCTAAAACTATGTAAAGTGGGTAACGATTTTCTATAAATAGTTAAAAAAAAACAATTTTACTATACCATTTGTATTTTTTTACCCAAATAATGGATTTTGGACTAAATTGCCTTCGAATTTCAACTGCTGATTGCGGGAGATATGAGCGATGGAATCGATGACCGTCTGGAACAGGTAATTCATCTTTCCCTCTTCTTTCTTTTCAGTGGATTAAAATTTGTAATTAGGCCTCCTTTTTAAAGTTATTTAGGGTGCAACTTCAAAACTAAGGCGTACATGGGCTACAATTTATCGGGTCGCATATACTCATACTTATACCCAAATGTTTGAAAAACAACTAGTGTATAAGAAACGCTATATGCGACTGTGTACACTATAACTCGCGTATATGTCCATGGATAAGGTTTTTTACATGTTTCTAACTCAAAAAAGGGTTTGAATCTTGTAGGATGGTGCTAGAGTGGAGAGAAAGAGAGAATGAAGAGGTGGATATTGTAGTGGAGAGAGATCCAGGGTCCCAAATTGTTAAGGTCCTAACCTGCACATAGGTAGATCAATGTATTCGGATGTAATAAAGGTCAATATTAATAAGACCTTTCAATAAAATAGAATAAGGCGGATGTAAGAAGACCTAATAGAAGCTTCCACTTCTAGAAGGTTCTTCCTCTAGATGCTTCTTTTTAGTATAAATAGGAGTCGAGGGTATGAGAACCCTAGCTTGGATATTATTGTAATAGAGCATTGCTCGATTGGAGGTTGCCCCCTCGAAGAGGCCTGTGAACATTGCTATCTGATTCAAAGT
>ML784732.1:242933-253818 GCA_009831015.1 Picea engelmannii
TCTGATTCAAAGTGCTATTTCTGTTGCTATTTCGCATATCATTTCTGTGTATTGTGAAGATTATGCTAGATATTTTACTGTTATTCTGTCATTTCTAGCATTTCGTTTCTGTTCTGCATATTTTATATATCTGGTATCTTGCACAAATGGACTTAAAACGATGTGGGATATACAATTTTTGGGCTCTCAAAGGTATGAGGGATTAATTTAGATTGCTTCAGCTGATTGTGAACTACTGGGATCCAGATAGTGAGACCTTCAACCTTGATGGACAACCATGAAGGATTGAAGTTGAGGACATATAATTCTTGACAGGATTGTTGTGCTAAGGTGAGGTGGTCAACCTCAAAGACTGGGGAGCTTGGAGTGGAATGAATATTGAGGATTACATAGCCACTCATTGCATTGCAGGGACCGAGAAGGTAGGGATCCAAATATCAATTAGAGCGATCAACAATGTGAGTCTCAAGATTATTTTCCTAGTTTTAACACGGATCACAGGGTTGGATTCTTTTCACAAAGAATCGAGGCCACTTAAGTTCTATTCAGTGGAGTTCTTGTGACCCACGGTGTACAACTGGTGCAACTCACTGCTGGCAAACATGAAGAGCCAGCTGACATACTACAAACTGGGTAGAAAGAGGAACTTCGGGTTCACATCTATCCTTTGCATTTTTTTCTTCGAGCGTGTTTTAGGTTTGGACCCTAGAGTTGATATTATTCTACGTGGACCTCACGATCCATCCATGGAATAGTGGACCAAGGTGATGAGGTGACAGGGCAGAGGTAGGGTGCCAACACCCTACAATGATGACTTTTTCTTATGGTGGAGTCGGTAGGTGATAGCTCTGGATGACTACCCTTATGCATGGATTGACTTCATAGGAGATACAGACATGCCATTAACACCAGGGAAAGCCTACAGAGACATAGGTATGTCATAGTTTTTGAATATTTGATTTTTTATGTATTTTGTATAAGAAGAAAAAAATATTTTTTGGATGATGTCAATTACTAACTAAACATGTATGTGACACATGCATAGGTCCATGACAGCCGGACAAAATTCCATGAAATCAATGGAGGCACTGGGGAGATGAGACAATGGGAGGGGACACAAATAGAGTGCTTCAAAATGTACAGGGAAACCTGTCTTGTTTGACATAGAGGATTCCCATGATTCAGGTGGAGGATCTGTCAAAGGCTATGCAATGACAGGTGGTAGGTGTGCCCCATGCTTATGACTCTTTCATCATCTCACAAAATCCATAGTATGCTATCATGACACTCATCTGGCACCACAAGCGTAGATGTTGTGATGATTGTATGATTGGCTGTATATGTAATTTTTGAGGGTGTCAGCCCTAATTTTGTACTATAAAATCATATTTTTTGGAGATATGAAATACATATATAAAAAAATTGATCTTCAGCTTTAGTTATGTTACAATGTGTACATTGATGAATTATTTTTCTTTTCTTTAGATATGTGACAAATGTCAATGTAAGACAAAATTAGCATATGCATCGGATACATAATTAGAACTTCTAGGTATGTGATGATAAGTAATAAAATAAAAAAAATTGTTATAAAAGTCGTACCAATAGGAATCGTTGGACTAGAGTAGGGTCACACACATGGTAACTATCATTCAATTGACATACTACTAACTGGGAGTCTAGGAGAACTTCTAACAAGAGAATACACTATGAAATAGAATCACAAAAAAGTTCTATAACGATGCTATATTCGACCACATTTCATGGATGGCCCTAGGAAAACGCCACCTGAAGACACCAATAGACCCTTAGGTGAGTAAACAACCCAAGTGGTGACAAAAAGGTTTCTTGTATGATGACTGGACCCATATGTGAACCCTAAGTAGATTGAAGACTCCATTGACATATGCCAACCAAGGGAAAACTTGATAAGAAAGATGAAGATAAAAACAAAGGGAAAAGATATATACACTAAAATACATTAGTATACAAAGAGTTACACCCATGCTTGGGGCTCAAGAATAATATCTTTTCAAATAGTTCCCATTATTGGGCTCAACCAACATGTTCCCCTCATAATATTCTAATTCATAGGCTCCTTTTTCTAAGAAAGATTGCACGACATAGGGACCGTGCCACATGGTTTTGAACTTGCCTCCCCCCAGTGGTTCTTTGGCTTGATCATATATAAGGACCAAGTCATTCTCAGTGTACTGCTGAGGATAGACATACTTATTGTATTGTAAATTGACACATCTTTTATTCACTTCGATAGTTGTCGAGGAGTCTCGACGCTACTCATATAGACTCTCTAGGTGTACCAGGCATTGTTTGAGATCAGAAGTGTGAGGTATGATTTTAACTGCCAATATAAGTGTAGGGATTTCAAATTGAATAGGTAAGATTGAATCCACACCGTTCACTAACTGGAAAGGAGAAAAATAGTTGGAAGTCTTGATTGAGGTTCGGTATGCCCAAAGTGTTTGATAAAGCATGATATTCCAGTCGGATTTACTCTGGCTGACAGTTTTCTACAAAATGGTCTTGAGAGACTTGTTTATGGCCTCTACTTAAACATTTTCTTGGGGGTAGTAAGGGGAAGAATGACCATGCCTAAACCTCAATTTTGATGCTAGTTCTTTCATCATTTCATTATGAAAGTGACTGCCATGATTAGTGACAATATCAGTCAGGATTCCAAACTTGGCTATAATTTGATTGAATAAGAAGAAGGAAGCAATATTACCATCATATTTAACTATTGGCATGGCCTCGACCCACTTATTAAAGTAGTCTACGACCATGATAATGTGTTGATTCCCCCCAGCCAAAGTTGGGTTGCAATCCAAAAAATCCACCCCCCACTTGGTGAAGGGACCGAGGATAACGACTGGATGGAGAGGGGTTGGATGTGAGCACATTTTCCAAGTGAACACCTGGCAGGGGTGATATTTCTTAACCTCTTCGATGAAATATTTAAATACAGATGGCCAAAAATAATTGGCTCAATTTTTTTTGGGTTTTCACAAGCCCAGATAGATGACCACCACAAGCCCCACTGTGGTAGTTATTTAGAATAGACTCAGCTTCTTCCTGATTCAAACAATGACACAAGATATTGTCTACTCCTTAATGATACAGAGTGTTGCCGATGATAAGACAATTCTTAGCTTGGTATTGTATACGTCGTCGGTTATCTTGCGAGAGATGTTGAGGGAACTTCAAAGTTTGAATATAGAGAAAAATATCTCCATGCCATGGGTCTGACAATGAGAAAAGGAAAATGTGTTCATATGCAAATGAATCAACATGAATAACATCCTCATCTAATCGAGGGAAGTCGAATATTAACTCTTCAAAAACTAATGATTTTTTGGACTTCACAGAAGAGAAACAGAGATCGAATTCTTATAGAATGGAAATCCATTTATTGTACTTTCCCCCTATGATACACCTCATAATGACATATTGAAATGGATTGACATCAACAACCACAATAGTTTTGCAAATAAATTTATATTTTTGTAATCATTAGAATGCGTGAATGGAAGCCAAATATAGCTTATCAACATGAGAATATTTGAGTTCAGGGCTGACTCAGTTTTGGCTAAGATAGTGAATGATGTGCTGACGGAGATGATAATCCTCCTAAACCAACACCATACCAATCATCTCTTCAGACACAATGACATAAAGAAAGTAATCTCTACCATATTCTAGAGACTTCAACAGAGGCGTCGATACCAAGGATTTCTTCAAAGCATCGAAGGATTCCTGAGCTTGCTCATCCCATATAAAAGGAGTGTCCTTCTTCAAGAGATGCATTAATCCCTTAGTAATATTTTCATAGTTCACTATAAACCATCATAAAAATTTAGATTCCCCCTATAAACCTTGAAGTTGATGAATAGTATGTGGGGGATGCAGTTGAAGTATTTCCTCAACCTTTAATGGATCTACCATGATCCTAGTCTCAGAGACTAAAAATATTAGAAGACATCTTGACCTAATGCAAAATATGCATTTATGAGAGTTCAAACGGATGCGATAATGGCGACATCTTTCAAATACTAGATGAAGGTGATTAGGGTGATCCACTCTCTTATGGGAGTTAGAAGCAAGATCATCGAGATAAGCTTCGACTATGTGCTTGAGATCGTGAAATGTGAAGGTCATAGCATGTTGGAAGGTTGCTTCGACGTTCTTAAGGCTGAAAGGGATTTTTCAGTATGCGAAAGTACCCTAAGGGAAAATAAATTCTGCCTTATGTTGGTCCTCAGGTTTAATCTGAATTTGGTTATACCATGAAAATCTGTCCATGAAAGAAAAAACTTTGCTTCCCACAAATTTGTTGAGAATCTGATCAATGAAGGGTGTCAGGAAGTTGTCCTTGGGATAGGCTTTATTCAAGTCATGAAAATCCATGCATACATGGATGGTTACCTTCTTTTTATTCATAGGAACGATATTGGATACCCATTTATTCAAGGGAAACAGGTAGATAAAGCCAGCGTTATGCAGTTTTTCTACCTTTGTCTTAACAACAGGGGCCTTCCTAGGATTGGAAACTCTAATTCATTTCTGAATAGGTTTGGCATCCGAGTAGGTTCTAATATCATGTTTGACAATTCGAGGGTCGATTCCTATCATATATTCATATGACCAAGTGAATACGTCGCAAAATTCCTTGAAGAGATTGATGTATATCATAATTTATTCTAGCAAACAATCTGCACCGATGTATACATCTTCAATCTTTCTAGGAGTATGAGAGATATTGATCATGACTATAGGAGAGATACTCACCATGTTTCCTTCAGTATAAATTCTATGCATATCAAGTGGAACTACGGCGTGACCAACTATCTCACTCAAAGTAGAACTAAAATAATCTTGTTCGATTCTTGCAAGCTCTGGGAGAAAACAAGAGCGATGATGCATATCATTGCAAGGATTGTCATAACCATTCATGGCCTCTATGATAGCTTCATCCAAATGTAAAGTCTCATCAAGGAAGTCATGTGAACAATATGACGAAGTGGCCCAAATGGACTCTAGAACATGATCCTCCTCATTCATCTATGAGGTAACGGGATCCGTATTGACGCAAGAGTCAAGAACAACTTGATACAGAATATCCGCTACCAATAGTGGTATGGCCATTCCATTATGTCACTGACCCTGAAAAGATGCATTAAAGGAAGGTAGAGTCCAAGGATCGTTAAAATAGGAAGTGTGGGAAGGAGAAAACCTCTCTGACGAAGTAGACCTACTGGACATGGCATATCTATGATGAACCGATGCCATGAAGTCAAAGGTACTCATAAGGGATGAATATGTTTCGACATCGATATTCTTAGTTTCCAATTGATAATTTTTGATCCTGGGGATCGATGGTCCAATAGATGCATTGGGGCTAGCATATGCAAAGGCCAACTGGTTGATCGTCATGATCTTCCCATTGTGAGGAAAGCAAAGAGTGCGGAAGACAGACGATACAATTGCAGTCATAGTGCAAGTCCAATTTCTTCCTAATAACATGTTATAGTAGAGGTGTGCACCAACCACCTCGACATCCACCTCTACCATCTTCCTACCTAAATGGACTGGAAATGCAAGAATAATATAGTGAGGGTGGAAGGAACGACCGTCAAAAGCAACCAACATGGTTGGAGACTGAGAAAGGGTTGGAGAGCCAAGGGATTTCCAATAGATCAGGGACATCACACATGTTGCATTTCCTTCATCAAAAACAGTACGCTTGATGATATACTTTGAGTAACCCACATGGATTTGGAATGCCACATGGTAAGGAAAGCGAGGCTTCACATTTGTGATGTCAAACTTGATAAATTTTGGGACACAAGGATCTATATCTCCTAACGTAGATAGTAAGGCATTCCTCTTTGAAGGAAACATCTGGAGTACCTCCAGAGTCGACTTTGCATAAGGGGTTTGACCCAAATCCTCAACAATAGAGTAATTATGGGTGGCTCTAGCATTAGGATTGTGGGTAGAGCGCTTGAGTAATACTTTCAGAATAAGATGTGGGGGCTCTATTTTTTCAATCGGTAAGGGCATCTCTGGAGGAGGGGGAGAATCTAGACCAGGAATAGTCTTTGGAGAACTGTAATCGCTAGATCGAGTGGCTACATTAACCTCAAATTTAACCATATTGATTCATAAATGGTCATCGTCTTGCGTCGATGGGTTTTGAATCCCACTCACCACATTTTCATCATTCGAGGAGCTTAAGGCCATGTGCTAATTATGTGGAAAATTATTAATCAACACAAAAGGAGGTAGAGATAAAATACTCGCAGCTTCCGAAAGTTTGGGGCATAAATGGGGAAGGTGGTCGTCTATACAAATCTTGCAGGGAAACTTCACCTTACAACTTTCTTTCTTTCCCTCACCAACATTACTATTTGAATTTTCATTATTATTGTTGTCCTTGGGTTTATTTTTATTCTTCCCACCCCTAGGATTATTACCATGTCCCTTCTTTTTATTCACTCCTGGTTCTTGGTTACCATTCAGGCTGGATGACAATTGCAAAAAATATACATCTTCCAATTGAATGGGAGTGGAGGCCAAAAATGAAGCTAGCCCTCCTACAGATTGGTTTAGAGACAAATATTTCAAATGGCTTGTCACTGAGTCTATATATTTCACATTGGCGGACCCTACAATACCATCGACATGAGGCCCGAGATTTTTATAGGGTCATAGTTTGACCTTGGTGCATCTGGAAGACTCTCGTATAACATCCTAGACTAAGCATATATAACATCTAACTCTTGGTCTTTAAAAATATCTTCTTCCTCATATGTAACCCTGGATGTAGAAACATCCTTTGAAATATAAGGCAATAGAGAATTGAGGAACCACTCTAGCAGGAATTCTAGGGTTATGCAGGTATTCATCAACCTCTTCCGTCTATGACACTCCTTGATGTGATCTGAGATATGAGTGGATTTGTCCTAATGTAAGGTCGACAAAAGTTATAAGCCAACATCGTAACGAATCGACAATTGGAAGTGGTTGACGAAGACTAATACCATCTGACTAACGGTTCCGTATGTCCCCCTAGGTAGCTCGATATACCATTTCACAGAGACTCCATGAGGGTGCGTTGAAACAATCGTAACTGAATAAAATCATCGTTAAAGGAATTCGAAGATAACCAAAGGTGAAAAGTAGTAACGTGATCACCAGGATCCTCACCATTCTTGCCTTTGAATTTTGGAATATCCGAAGAAAGCTTGGTGGGGACGGGGAGCCATGTTGGATCATGACACATAGGATCATTCATTAACTTAGACAAGTCTGGCAGATTGAGTGTGGATAGAAAAGGGATATGGGGTTGCAACATCTTGCCCCAAGCTCCCTGGAAATATTGTTCTTTGGAAATCTCATCCCATCCAGGGTTCTGGTAAGCACCATGGCATTGTCCAATATTGTAAGACCCTCCTCTGAACCAATTCGTGAGGGGTTGGTTTGGTACCATTCCAGTAGGAATGTTCTGATGAGGGATGTAAAAATTTCCCCCAGTCGGAGTGGCTCCAGGTTGGGGATTTCCAAAGGTATGAATCTAACCTCCTTTGGGTGTGAATCTAGAGGATAAAGGTGGATTTGGCATGCCAAATGTGTTGGTCAGAATTGGTACAAAGGAGGTGAGTGTAAAGGATGGACTGTAAGCAGTAGCTTGCCCACCAGGTTGGTTACTCCATTGAGAAGAATTAGGAACAGGATTAGACCCAAGGTTAAAAGGAGGAAAGCCTCCAACTGTAGAAGTCATTTGTGGGACATGGGCACCACCAAATGAGAAAGGAGTATGTGGAGGAGTTGAGCCTGCAAGTCCAATACTAGTATTTAGACTAGACGTTGGGACAAATATTGAAAATTGCAATGTCAAATTTGGCATACCATAAGAAAAAGGATTGGAGGACATAGGGATGGACTGAACAGTGTAACCCGGTGAGTGACTAAGGGACCCAAAAGGGTTTGTGGCTATAGGTTGAGTATTAACTATAGGATGGACAAGGGTGACGATAGGGACCTCCGACACTACAACCATTTTGGTTGAAGGTGTCAAAGGGGTACCATTAACTATAGTAGGTAAAGGTACTAGAATCCCTTCTCACAGAGGTAAAGGTACTAGAAAGATCCCCATATATGAATAGATCCCTAGAAATATATCTGATGCTAAAAAGGTATTGGGGGATATCCCCTCCACCAACCTCATGTGACCTTGTGCTTAACTATGGTGTAAGTGGAGCCTCCTGAAGTCACCAATTACACAATGGACTTCAACACTCCCTTAGTCAAACACATATGTTGATTTAATAGCCTTGGAGAACTTTACTCACAAAATCCTATTCCAAGGCTCTAAATCCTATGCTTGTTTTTTCACCCGAGAAAATAAAATTGTTTCTAATAAATTTTAAATTATCAGCATGTTGATGAGAAAATTTGACAAGCCGTCAACTTGGAAGAACAGGTTCGGTCTGGGGTTGTCCAAGTAACCCAAGTCATTTGTTGTAACCTATTCTGACAGGTTTAATGGATACGTTAACCAATCTAAGATCCTAGAGTAAAGAAAAGGAATAACTAACTAATGTTAAATAATAATATATACATAAACTCTAATATAATTATATGTGTAAGTGTATTTCAAAAGAAAAGGAAAACATAAAAATATCTCTTATGAACATAATTTACAAGTTGCAAGTTTTATTGGAAACTTACGAAATCAATGTAAAAATAATTGTTTTACAGAAGAAGATAAAGAAAGCACATTTGAATTTTTTTCTATTTTCTAAAAAATATAACAAAACTTGAATTAACTTAGTTATGAAACACATGTGTATAGATAGTCAAAGATGATCTAAACTTTCTGGTTTCACAAATAAATAAAATGACAGAAATTAGAAACAAAGAAGATAACATGATATTAGTTCGTTAAATGTGATTGAGCCTTTATATGAGTCAAGAGCATTTAGTTGTCATGCCTACGAGATAAATATGCAATAGACTTATACTGAAACTGTTCTGAATAAATTCACATAATGTATTGGCAACCGAGATTTAAGAACGAAAAGCGAACACATATTAATTATGTGATGTTCTGATTGCAAATGATTACATTCATAGAAATCAATGTGTAATACATTCATCTCATGATTCAACTAAACATCAAAGAGAAATCCTGATATTCAAATTGAAAAGATGATCACAGTCTCAATATCTGGAACAACAAATCATGGATGATATTTATAACATGAATATCCCGAAACATAACATTTCCATGATTCTAAATCTACACGACATATTAATATATCAAGATTAAATAAAACAAAACATTAAGTCTTGGAAGTCATTCGTCCATCATTGGTTCTAGGCCAATATGCCTTTCATTTACAAAATGCAGAGTATTTAAAGAGTCTTTTTTAAATATCATCTTCCTATCTCTTAGGATAGGATCAGATCCTATGAGATCAAAATATTACAAATATGGAGGGCCTATAACCACTCATAATAAAATTGCATATTCAAAAATTAATAAAAGTTTTTTCTTATTTACAAAATAAACAGAAAAGAGATACTTAATCTATTAAGAACCAAACATCAATATAGCATAGAAAAACCTCAAGAAAAGTACTCAACGCCTTGAAAAAGAGATAATTTCAGATAATAAGCCTCTTCGAGGGGGATACCTCCTTTTACCCCACTTAAATGTTCAAGTACAAGATGATTCAAAATGAAAATGTCTCCTTGGTATATATAGGAGACTAGGAGGTATAATTACAACTAATGGCCTAAAGCCGACATAAATAAAATAACATTACTAATATAACATGACCCAGTTCAGGGGTAATGAGCCAATATTAGGGATTAACATGCCCCTCCCCTTGAGATAAGTGTTGTCCGCAATGCTTGATTAACTCTGGATGCTTCTATATAAACGACTCATCTTCCCAAGTTAAATCTTCAGCCGGTAGTTTCCTCCATTTGATGAGATACTCGGAAATGGATCTGTTCCTCAACTGGTGAATTCTTGTGTCAATGATGGCTTCAGGATCCAATATGATTTTTCCTTCCTTGTCAAGTTCTGGCAATATAGTTTGAACTGGGATCTTGTCACCTATAACCTTCTTTAAGCATGAAACATGGAAAACCGGGTGTACTCGTGAAGATGAAGGCAGCTCCAATTTGTATGCCATAGTACCAATCTTTTGCAACACCTTATAAGGTCCATAGTACTTTGGTGATAATTTATTATCCTTCTTGACTTGCTTGAGGGACATCTGTTTGTATGGTTGTAGTCTTAAAAACACCTAATCCCCTACTTCAAAACTTCTTTCACTACGATGTTGATCTGCTTGTTGTTTCATGTAGTTTTGTGCCATGGTCAGGTTGTCCTTTAAGATTTGGAGAATTTGTTGTTGATTCTCAATGTGATCTTCCACTGCTTGAACCTTAGATTTTTCCTTTAGAGAAGAAGTGATGGAAGGAGGGTGGTATCCATAAAGTGCCATAAATGGTTTCATTTTTTTTGCAATGTGAAAGGAAGTGTTATACCACCATTCTGCCAAGGGTAACCATTTGAACCATTGTGTTTGTTTATCAGAGACAAAGCAACGAAGGCAGCCTTCCAGACATTTGTTCACTATCTCAGTTTGTCCATCAGATTGAGGATGATAGGATGAGCTATGATCCAATTGAGTACCCAAACAAGAAAATAATTATGTCCAAAAATGCCCAGTGAATATGGGATCTCTGTCACTTACAATAATCTTTGGGCTGCCATGTAGCTTTTGAACTGTCTCCATGAATGCGGTGGCAACTGTACTAGCTTTGAAGGGATGAGAGAGTGCACAAA
>ML784732.1:272224-295497 GCA_009831015.1 Picea engelmannii
ACCAATTGTTGAGAAATACTGAGAGGGGGGGGGGGTGAATCAGTGTTTTGATCTATCGATCGATTTTTCACTTTTCTTTCACTGAAAATCTTAGTCTACTTTATAGAGACCAGTTGTACTATATTCTTATGAAAACTGGAGTACATCCAGAGATCTTATTGTGAATTTATTCATTCATTAGATGTCTATTAAACAGCAATTTAGTGCAGTAATAACAAAGTAAACTAACACAGATGAATAAGACACATGAACACCAGGATTTAAGGTGGAAACCCAACTTGGGAGAAAACCATCGTTGTCGTTGTCTCTGTCCTCAATGAATATTATTAACAAACATTCTACAACAATGTACTAGTGCAGACTCATACTAGTACACATGCCTCTACCTGCAGAAGGCTACAACCTTCTCTCATTTACCAACCTTTCCTGGAAGGGAGCTTCAACCCCCTGAAGATAGTAGTAGTTTCTACTGAAGGGTTTAACCCTTATACTCACTGTTGACCACGTTTCATTAATTTTCACACTGGATCAGTAATAATATGTGTTGCTGAGCAGTTCAGATCTATTGTAACTTACCAGGATTCAGTGTAGTTCTGCCACCTGCACAAATTACCTCAGCGATCTGTAGATGTGCCTACTGTCAGGAAATGGCCTCCACATCCTCCAGAAAGGACCCCTGCTACCTATCGTTGTCCTTACTGTCCTTACCGTCCTTACCGTCCAGCTTCGGTTCTTCAGCTCACCTGTAGGAAGAGCATCGACCCCTTCTTAAACCCACGGATCTAGGACACGTTCAACGCTCATCGGGTCCCATATTTATTGCTCGGGGGAAATCGGGCCCCTTTTTAAAATTTTAAATTAAATCTACGCGCGCCCCATTTTAAATCAATGGTTCTGATCAATTCAGTATCCGACGATCCAGATTCACTCGCGATTTTCACAAAATCGGGGTTTTTGATGTTCCCATGTACATGCCTCCGGGATTCCGATCCTCCTATCCCCAATGTGTCCCTACAGACACTGACAACTGGCCTCCACTATGCCACCATCTTCCTTCACTACTGTGTTGACATCTGGCCCCGACTCATTGGGGTTTCGTGGATCGCAATTCTGAATTGCACAAAACTCTTGTTAGCGGGATCCCCGATTTCCCGATGAACAAAATGCCGACGGTGCCTTGATCTTCGACACCTGTCGCTTAGATGGACGATCCCGATTCCTTCGGGATTTCGAGACTTTCGATGTCTCGTTTCCTTCGACCTCAGGAACTTCGATGCGCATGATCGCGTGACACGTGTCCTTCTTCAAATGGAAGGCTCAGATTAACTCTCAGGATTTCGAGACTTGTGTCAACGGTCTAGATGCGATATTTATTCAACGGCTGTGATTAAATCACGAAATCGTGAAATCGGGGTTTTCGTTGCATTGTGTTCTTTGCATATTGAAATCATGATCCCCGAATCTCCGATGAAGAAAATCAACGGTCCAGATCTCATTCTTGCTTTAATGGCTGCAATTAAATCGCGAAATCGCATATCACGATTTTGGGGTTTTCATTGTCAAGTGAATTGGACACTTCAAAGTCCCGATCCCTGATTCTTTGATGAAGACAATCAATGTTCCATATCGCATGCTTGCTTCAACAACTGCGATCAAGTCGCGAAATCGCATATCACGATTTCGGAGTTTTCATTGTCGAATGAATTGGACATTTCAAAGTCCCAATCCCCGATTCTCCGATGGTTTATCTCCCTCGCATCTTTTGTAGATCTGATGGCTATCGGGTATCTGCTTCCAATCTGACGGGGCAGATCACTTCTTCTGCGTGCCAACTCCTGCGCTTAACATCTGCGCAGCTTCTCCCGATCCAACAGCTGTCGGGATTTCTGAGTGAGATCCGACGACTCTCGGTCTCTTTCCTGTGCTTCTTGCGCGTATAAGAACGTTATTCCTCCTGAGCTTATTCTCCTCCAATCCTTAAAGGATTCCGACATCTGTGCGCGATCATTCACCTCTCTAAGCTCTGTCATCCTGTAAAAACATGCCAACAATCCTTTGTAGATTCTTCCTGTACACATGCTATCTTCATTGCTGTACTTTCCATCAATGACAAGCATATGCTACTTGTTAAACATTTCCAACAACCTGTTATGTTCCCTAGTCCAAGCCTAATACCAATAAACTCACCTTTATCCTTGATACACAGTGGAAGATTATTAACAAATTTGTATGGCTAATGAGGATCCGATTTATGACAATCGAGATCTTTTGCGAGGAAAGTTTCAATTTCAGGATTTGAGACCTCATTGACCTCGATTGGGTTGATCTAGCTCAAATGAGGCTTAGATCAATTCCTTAAACTTCTCAAAATGAGTCGACCAACCCTTTTATTTCAGAACCCTAATGTTGTGTGCTTTTGTTTTAACTGTTTGCGAGGTTTTTTCCTATCAAATTTTACATTGATGTTATGGCCAACAATTAATTCATGCATAGGGGTTTCATTCAACTCAGAATCAACATCCTGTTGCCCATGTAAAAAATGACTAGGTATTGCCTTGTCACTACGGGTTTTTTTTAGAGGTTCTGGCTCGTTTCTAGGAAAATCAAACTGTTTTCTTAACAGTGGTTCACCCAAAATAGGGGTTTTTATAGAAGTGACTGTAGAAAAGCCATTTTGGGTTAAGAACCCATCTGAGTCATCACCCAGGGTTGTTAAATGGTGAACCAACAACATTTTAATTAAGTCGTGGTGAAAGAGACTAGAGTTAAGGCTCTATCTCTTGTACCTTTTAGACATCTTGTACATAATCCTCAATAAATAAAATGACACATTCAAATGAAAACCTATAAAGTGCATAAGAAACTGTATATGATAGAGAAAAACTAAACCATAGTGACCATCACAGGTCAAAAACTATTTAAGGATCGACAAAAGACCATGGAATATATCTTTGAGAAAAGAAACATGTATACCTTTTTCACAACAACTGATTTTCCTGGAGGTCATGAAGAGGTTCCATGGCACTTCTTCAATTTTTGAATTCTTGAACCACTTCTGACCGATGGATGGAAGCCCTGTGGCTTCACTCATAAACTCCTTATTCACCTCCAACTGAATATCTCCAATTTTCTCTCTATATCCATCAAATGTTTTTGCAAATTCCTTAGCCACATGAAGGTTATACCCTTCAAACCTTTTGATGAAGGCATCCCAACCCTGACCTTTCAAATCCTCAACTGCATCATCATGAGACAACAATGCTTGAGAGCCATTCGGCTCTATTCGGACAATAGGATCCATTTATAAGTATGACTAGAATATAATGGGGGCGACTCAAGATAACTTTGGGTTTAAATGGAAGGAGTAGGAAAAAAAAATCTGAGCGAATAAAATGGAAACAAACCAAGCAAAACCCTAGTGCAGTCATAGTATAAATATTGGGGTTTCGATTATTGAAGCTTGGGCATTCCTGGAAATGAAAACCTTGTGTACAGGGCATGAGAAAAAACCTCAACTCATAATGAAAATCTTATCAATTCATTCTGCCAGCAAAATATCAAGTACAGGATACGATACTTGTGCATTAAATTCCCATCTCTAGCAATGGCTATAGTTGATTTGCAAAGGGTTCAAATAAACATGTTTATAATTCAAATGCTAATCAACGTAGGTATCATATTAACATTCAAAACACTCAAAGGAAAACCATTCAAGTATTAAATATAGAGTAGATGCAAGCACAATGACCCTTTAAAAGAATGCATTGAATAGGGATATAATACAAAATTGAGTTTTCATGTTTGACTCATGCTTATAGTCATGAATCAAGCATGAAAACACAGATTTTAAAGAGTTATATAACATCTTTTATAACCTAGTAATCATCCTAAAATGATAATATGAGGTGAAGGTAGCTACATAAAGTGTCATTTATCATTCAAATAGAGAAAACATGTAGGCATTCCAACAGTGGCGACTCACTGGGAGAAGCAGTTATCTCTTCATCACCAGAGAATTCATGTTAGGAAGGATCAGAATGTTTGAAAAATAGCGAACATTCGATAATAAGTCAAGCATCACAATCAAACTCAACAATGTCACACGGTCTAGCATGATATGTCTTTATGTTCAAATGCAATATGGTGACAAGTTTTAATTAAGAGAGAGACAATGTTTTTAGACAAATAACTCCAATACTGTTGACAGGGCCACTGCTACTAGTAGGAATCCATAGCCTCGACAGGGATGTCAATTACCCGACTCTAGCACCTCTATCCTATAAAAGAATTATCAATTCAACATGAAGGACATTCTACTACAAATATCAAAATGTATACCTGATAATTTTCTTGGACCCAACATTGCTTCACTGCCAAGAGGCCTGTTCAATACCCTGATGAATTTGTCTTGGCATCATGAATGCATTTTACTGTTGCCTGCAGACCTATTCAGTATCTCGGTGGGTTTACAAACACTTCCCACAGCTATGTGGAAGTTATTTTCAATTTTACATAAATTTTATGATATTCAGGAGAGAGGGGTGATGCTGAAAATTTTAGATTCTGAAAGACTTGATATTTTCCAACTTTAATTTTTTCTCTTGATGACCTTCATCATGATCTGAATTTAGTTTTCTGATAAGAATAAATTTTCGAGGACCGGAAGGCATACCGAGTTGTTTTCTTTAAAAACAGGTACAATGGAAAGAGCTTTAATGATGATAACATCTTCTCATGATTATAAAGTGAAACGAGGAAGGCTATTTCGAACAAAAAGTTTCCTTAGCTAGTCTGAGTTTTAGAAATTTACAACATCGATGCTCAGAAATGACCTTGATTGTTTCTTTATGATGAGGCATTCTAGTTTCCTTTCATGAACTAAATGGTGACACATACATAAATTTATTCGAAAAGTAGTGAAAAACAAGCAAAATGAAAGGAATCGAAATCAAAAAGAAAAAGAAAATTTAGAAAAAGAAATATGTATAGAGGTGGATCTGGAATCATTAGGAAAAATAACTCTTGAGAGCTTGGCCATTCACTGGAAAAGTGTCTGGACGTCCCTCCAAATCATGTAGATGGAAAGAGCTAGGACCTAGTTTTTCAGAGATTACGAATGGTCCCAACCACAGATTTTGGAACTTGGTGTGTTCCCCTTTTACCTCGTGGGGTTTATCCCATTTGAGAACCAGGTTTCCTACCTATAAGTTCCTATCTGAAGAAGAGTTCGATTCAAACTAGTTTTTAACAATCTGCTAATGTTGATCCAACTTCTTCTTTTCTTGCGTTCTTACTTCCTCCAGCTTTAATAAAGCATTGATTAGATTTTCAAGAGGAGGACAAACCTCTTCTTGAACTTTCTACGATCATTGCAGAGATGGGAGTAAAACATGTGGAGGTAGGATTTCCTCTCTCCTGTAAACGAGAAATAAAGGAGAATTAACAATAGAGTTTTTGGGTGTCACTCTATTAGCCCAAAGTGCATTAAATAGTGCATTGTGGCAGTTCTTATTGTTTTAAAAAATTGTCCTCTTGATGATCTTGATTAAATTTTTGTTTGTTGATTCTGCAAGACCATTTCCTTGGGGGTAGTAGTTCACAGAATATTTTAATTTGATCCCTTTTTATAAAGAGAAGATGTTCATACCCAGGGATGAGAAATAAGATGCGTTATCAAAAACTAAACATTTGAGAATGTCGAATCTAGTAATGATATTCAAATTTAGGAAAGATACTACCTAATTCGTGTTTACCACTTTCAAAGTTGCATCTTCGAACCATTTGGTAAAGTAATCCATCGCTGTAATAATATACTTGTGTTGCTATGAAGAAGAAGGATTGATTGGGCCTATGATGTCAAGACACCACTGCTAAAAAGGTGAATCTATAGTGACGGGTTGTAAAGGGAATGTTGCCTTTTTCACCTATCCAACAACTTTTTGGCAGATTATACATTTGTGACATATTGTGTGGGCATATTTAAACAACATGGACCAATAGTACCCATCTCTTAATACTTTGTGGGAAGTGGTGTCTCCACCAAAATTTCCACCAGCTTCACCTGCATGAAGTTCAGATAGCACTTTCCTTGCTTCATCTTTTTCTAAACAAAGCATAAGAACACCATAGAAATTATTTCAAAACAATACATCATTTATGAACTGGAAATATGCATATTTCAGCCTGAGTGCTCTTCTATTCCTAGGATCAAGATGGGGAGGAGCAGATCCATGTGTCAAATAAAATTTAATATCAGCATACCAAGAATTAGAAACAACTTGTGTACAGTTTATTTGTTTCTCATTGTGCTAATTTTCAGTCGAGATGTTAATTTGATTTTCCTTCTCTTCAACTGAATCAGCCACTAGTTTACATAGGCCTTGACCTCTAATGATTTGTGAGGGAGTTATTTTGAGGTCATACTCTTGTAACAATGTCATCCAATTTTCCCATTTTCACCTAGTTCCTTTTGTACTAATAAGTTTCTCACAACAGGGTAAGGAACAATGAATTTAGTTATGGATTTCAGCAGATATGAACATAAGTTTTTTACTTCTTTAAAAACAACATACGCTTGCTGATCTACGGCTGGGTAATTCAGTTCATCCCCTTTAAAATCTGAGCTCATGAAGGCAATGGGTATTTCATTTCTTTCAATATTTTTTTTTGTTAACACAACGACATAAGATCGATCAGAGGCGAAGGTGTAAAGAGTGAAATCCCGAGAGAAATCAGGACTCATCAAGGAAGGAGTTTGTATTATTAATTTTTTAATAGAATTAAAAGATTGACTTTCTTAGGGTCCCCAACGATACTGAATGTCATTTTTAATTAAATTTTGTAAGGGTCTTACCATTTCTGAGAAAATTGGGACAAATCTTCTGACAAAATTAATCTGGCCTAAAAAGGATTGCATGGATTTTTTGAAGGGAGGGGGAAGTTTGGCAATGGCTTGGGTTCTTTCAGGATCGATGATCATTTCATCATTGGATACTATGAACCCGAGTAGTTTTCCTTGTTCTACTACAAATACTAATTTCTTAGGGTTGAGAGATATGTCATACTTCCGACATTGTTCTAAGATAGCCCTAAGGTGAGACAAGTGATCTTTCTTGTTTTTAGAAAAAATGGTAACATCATCAAGATAGACCACTACTGAGTGATTTATGAGACCAAAAAAAGCAATGTAAATAGCTCTCTGGAAAGTGGCCCCAGTGTTTATAAGCCCAAAAGGCATCTTCCTGTAGGCATAAGTAATCCATGGAGTACGAAAAGTGATTTTGAATTGATCGAAGGGAGACATGAGGAATTGGTTGTATCCCGAAAAACCATCTAACAGAGATAGTCTTTTGGAACCAGACACTTGTTGAAGAATTTTTTCCATCGGAGGAATGAAGTAGTTATCTTTATCAGAAGCTAAGTTCAAGTTACAAAAGTTGACACAGAGTCAAATTTCACCACTTTTCTTTCTTACGGGAACTATATTAGACACCCATTGTGTGTGTCTGACTGGGAAAATTAACTTTGCATTTAGTAATTTATTTAGTTCTTTCTTGACAGTGGGTTCCAATTTGGGGTGCATCTTTCTTAACTTATGATAAAAAGGTTGACTCTATGGTTTCATGGGAATGACATGTTGTATTATATTAGGATCAAACGTTTTCAGGTCATTATATGTCCAAGCAAAAACGTCTTTGAATTCTTTAAATAATTTTATGAAGGTAGATCGTTCTTTCTCGAAGCATCCTGTTCCCAAATTGATGTTTTGAGGATTATCCTTAGTCACTAAATTTATCGTTCCATAAGTCAAGGAAGAACTGTTCATTTTACAATTAACTGACCCTCAAAATTTATCATGCAATTCATAAAAAAATTCTAATCTTACAATAGATTTGGGGATAGATTTTACCATATCAAACATCGATTCGAGAGAACTAGAATTTGATATTATCGTGAAGTTGTGAAGGTTTTCATCGTGAGTTCCTTCATCAATGAACGCACCTTGAAAGGTGTCTTCCATATGTAAGAAGTTGATGATTTACTGATCATCATCAAACACTCTCCAATTGGTAATGTTATCCGGGATCGACGGTCTGAACAACAATTCAATTGAGAATGCATTAGGAGACAGACCTTCTGTGAGCAACAATTTAGAAGCGACATTAGCCAATAAATCAGCCTCAGATTTACTTAGTCTAGGAATGGAATTTATGTTAAATGCTAAAAAAAATTGCATTAAAATCCGTACCTTAGTTTGGTAGGTTCTGAGATGTGGTCAAAATAAATGTATAGAGTTCCTTACCTACCTGGCCATGATTTCTGAATCACCGAATACCATTAAATTTCTTACGTCCATATCCATATCTTTCCTAAGTCCTTGAAAAAGCACTTCGTATTCGATGGTGTTATTGGTGCACTCGAACTCTAATCGACAGGCAATGAAAGTCTTATTACCCGCGGGATCAACGAGTACACATCCTGCACTGACTCCTTATTTGTATTTGGATATGTCAAAGTACAAAAACTATATTTAAACTTCATCGACAATGTTTGACACACTTGGCAAAGCTGATGATTGAGTATAGGTCATAATTTCTGATTTTTTCCCAGAATCAGTGAAAGGCGAAATTTCGGTCATGAAGTTACCAAAGAAGGTGTTCATTCCCTTCATTTAAAATGAATTAGAAGATGCAGTAAATGGTTCATTTGCATCATTTAGATCCGTCACGGTATACTTGATAAAGCATTCATGATTTATCCTGATTTTATTGGGGTGTCCATTTTCTAGCAACCGCAGATGAGACCAATCTGTGGAAAAATAACCATGCAGTTGTTCGGACCAGTCCCTGCTTAAAAACAAACCATATACTTCAGGGATGTCAAAAACAATCATTTCAATAATTTGATGAACCTTAGGATTAGAATATAACCTAACCAAGACATTCTTAAGTTCACTGATTACCTTGATGTTTGTTCGATCAAGTTGAATGATTTTGAGATTAGAAGGTTGAAATTCTGCATTAATTTTTTGACACACGGATAAAGACATTACATTTGATGATGCACCAGAATCAACCATGCAGTTATATACATTTCTATTAAAAATTCCAAAAGTTAACAAAAAAGGCAGGACATTTTTACGATCATGAACAACAAAGTTCTGCTGATTTTTTGTCGCTATCTCTAAAACAGTTTTATCTACATTTGATACAATTTTTTCAACTAAATCCCTTTTATCCAGAGGTACATATGTTGTTTTAGTAGGGATATTTTTGGATGTTTTGGAATTGGTTTCTGCAGTCTTCTCATTTCTAGGATCGTTGTTCTTACTATTTTCGGTGATATTTTGTAGCATTTTCTGCAGAGTAAGAGGAAATTTCAAAATCTTGAAAACACAAATATTAGCCCTTAGTTTTTTTAGATCTTCAATCAAGTCATATTTGAAAACTGGGGCTGCTAAAATCTATTTTATTTCATCTTGTTTCGACTGTTTTTGAGGAACATTACTAATCTTTTCAGAAGACGGTTTGCTCTGTGTTTTGCTTCTCGTGTTGTAAGGGTGGACAGTTTCAAAGTTTGCTTGAAAGATACTGTCAGAAAAGTCTCCGAAGATATTAGGAGATGAGTCCTCTTCTTCAACTACTTCTTCCTCAACTATGTCTTCAGAACTTTCAGGAGGGACATAGTTATCATGTGCTTCCATAAAAGTTTGCAAAGCGTATTGTAAGCTTTCAAAATTAAGACCTTCAATGGTCGGGTTTGGCCGATTGTGAGGAAAAGGTTTTCTGAAAGGTGGTTTAAAAACACCTTTTCTTGAAGATTCCTCTTCATCCGATCTCTTTAATTCCACAACTTGATTTGATAATTTTTGGAAAGACTTTTGCAAGATTTCTAGATCTAAAGTTTTTGGTTGACTTTTAGTGTGAGGAGGCCTAGTAAGGATTTCTACTTTCTTTTTAGAAGATGAAGTTGTTTCAGTTTCACTATTGAGATTATCCTTTAAACTTAATATGTCTTTTTTGATTTGGCTTGCCTCCTCGAAGGCTACCAACAATGTAGACTTTTTATACCTTTTAACCCAAATTGCTATATTATTATGTAGAGCTTTGGTGTAATATGAAACAATTAGACTCTCAGCAGGCATTGAATCTGTGGGAATTTGATTTTTTAATGTAAGAATTCTATGTTTGAAATATTTTACTTTCTCCTTAGGGTTCATTTTTAGGCCGGAAAGTTCCATAACCAAGACTTCAGGAGATTTGTCATCTCCAAATTTCTCTAATAAGAAGGTTTTGAATTTGTCCCAAGAGACAATGGTCTGGGGATGTTGGGAGAAATACCATGTGGAGGCATTACCCTCAAATGTATAAGGAAAAAGTCTGCATACTACATATTCATGCTCTACACTTCGGAGTCTAATGGCCAACATAAAATTCTTTATGTGATCCTTAATAGATTGTTTAGAATCTAGATCAAACTTAGGCAACCATTTCTCCTGTTGTTTTGGTAATGGATGTTGAGGCCCGGGTACAACCACGACATCTTGATCGATCCAAGGTCTGGCCGGATTATTTTGGTTTTCCATGGGTGCTGGCGATGTCGAAGGCTAAGATGATTTAGACAAGGAACTGTCTTCGTCAGATGATTCTCCTCCTGAAGAGGATGAATATGAATGAGGTGGGGAAGGTGGAATACCAAATCCTCCATCTTCAAGGATAGGTGTTTTAGCAGGATCTGTGGTATTATCTCCTAAAGGGTTCAAAAGAAGACTAGTTCCTTCAATTTGTTCTCAGATATCAAAGAAATCTAAGGGTTGATTGAGTGGCCTACCAGGTTGTCTGATGCGATCCAAGGCACTATGTGTCCTTATGAGTGATTGATGAACAATTTCTTGTACATTGGTCCCTTGAGGATTTGGTGTCGTCGGTTCAACGAGAATCTCAGTATTTTCATTGGAGGTAGTTGTTGTTTCCAAAGTAACATTTTTGTCTGAGCAACTACGTGCTACTACAAGGGAGTGAGTGTGTGGGGCATGATTCATACGACTTCCATGTGTGATCAATTTAAATCAGGCCCTCCTTCTAGCACCATTTGTTGGAAGAACAAGTCCAGTTCGGGGTTGTCCAAGTAACCCAAGCCGTTTGGTGTAACCTGTTCTGATGGATTTAATGGCTCAGTTAGCCAATCTAAGATCCTAGAGTAAATAAAAGGAATAAATAACTAATGTTAAATAATAATATATACATAAACTCTAATATAATTATATGTGTAAGTGTATTTGAGCAGAAAAGGAAAACATAAAAATATCGCTTATGAACATAATTTACAAGTTGCAAGTTTTAATGGAAACTTACGAAATCAATGTAAAAATAATTGTTTTATGGAAGAAGATAAAGAAAGTACATTTAAATATTTTTCTATTTTCTAAAAAATCTAACAAAACTTGAATTAACTTAGTTATGAAACATAGATGTATAGATAGTCAAAGATGATCTAAACTTTCTAGTTTCACTAATAAATAAAATGAAAAAAATTAGAAACGAAGTAGCTAACCTGATATTAGTTCGTTAAATGTGTCTGAGCCTTTATATGAGTCAAGAGAATCCATTTTCCATGACTATGAGATAAATCTGCAATATACTTATACTGAAATTGTTTTGAATAAATTCACAGAATGTATTGGTAGTCGGGATTTAAGAATGAAAAGGGAACACATATTAATCTTGTGATCTTATTATCGCAAATGATTACATTCATAGAAATCAATGTGTAATACATTCATCTCATGATTCAACTAAACATCAAAGAGAAATCTTGATATTCAAATTGAAAATATGATCACAGTCTCAATATATCGAACAACAAATCATGAACGATATTTATAACATGAATATCCTGAAACATAACCTATCAATGAGTCTAAAGCTACACGACATATTAATATATCAATATTAAATAAATAAAAACATTAATGAAACACCATTTACAAGGGACTAAAGACAAAATGTTGTACGTTGTTTCATTAAGTCTTGGAAGTCATTCATCCATCATTGGTTCCAGGCCAAGATGCCTTTCATTTACAAAATGCAGAGTATTTAAAGAGTCTTTTTGAAATCTCATCTTCCTATCTCGTAGGATAGGATCAAATCCCATGAGATCAAAATATTACAAATATGGAGGGCCTACAACCACTCATAATCAAATTGCATCTTCAAAAATTAATAAAAGTTTTTTCTTGTTTACAAAATAAACAGAAAAGAGATACTTAATCATCTAAATCAAACATGTTCCACCTCATAAAATCAACATCAAGATATATCATTTCCTTCAAACGAAATAGGAACAAGTTAGATAATTTATTAACAACTAATTACTTAATTTTATACAAAAATGACTTGGCTACAGAATCGAGAGATTCTATAGCCAGTCTTATATTGGTAAAAGAAATCTAGGTTTAACCGATTTGATTCAAAAAATAAGATGACTTTAATAAGAGGGAAAAAGCCATTTTACCATTTAAACCAATGACTAAGCATGGATCAAGATAGCTCAGAATTGATTATGGAATTCACATTGTTTGCATTCTTTATCACAATGTTTCCTATCTTCTTCAGACGTTTAGCTTTTCTCTATTCGTTTGATCTTAGGTCACGATTTTCTTTTATGAGTAATTCATTGTGATTTGTGAGTGTTTTAATTCAATCTTGGAGAACAGGAATATCAATATAGTATCGTTCAATCCAACACAGGAAGACTTCATAATGCACAGGAGAGACAATCTATTGATGGAGCATACAGTCAAGACTAATACCAGTAAATGCACCTTTATCCTTGAGACACGGTGGAATATTATTAACAAAGTTGTATGGTTGATTAGGATCCGATTTATGACAATCGGGATCTTCTTCTGCGAGGAAAGTTTCAATTTTGGGATCTGATACCTCATTGACCTCGATCAGGTTGATCGAGGTCAAATGAGGTTTAGATCGATTCCTTAAATTTCTCAAAATGAGTCGACCAACCTTTTTATTTCGGAATCCTAACATTGTGTGCTTCATTTTTTTACTGTTTGTGAGGTTTTTTGCTATCAGATTTTACAATGATCTTATGGCCAACAATTAATTCATGCATAGGGGTTTCATTCAACTCGGAACCAACATCATGTTTCCCATGTAACAATTGACTGGGTATTGCCTTGTCATGAGGGTTTTTCTTTAGAGGTTCTTGCTCGTTGCTAGGAAAATGAAACTTTTTTCTTATCGGTGGTTCACCGAAAATAGGGGCTTCTATAGAAGTGACTGTAGAAAATCCATTTTGTGTTAAGAACCCATCCCAGTCATTGCCCAGGTTTGTTAAATGGTGAAGCAAATTTTTTTTAACTAAGCCGTGGTGAAAGAGACTAGAGTCGAGGCTCTTTCTCTTGTACCTTTTAGACATCTTGTACAGACTCCTCAACAAATAAAATGACACATTGAAATGAAAAAATATAAAGTGCATAAGAAACCGTATATGATAGAGAAAAACTAAACCATAGCAACCTTCACATGTCACAAACTATATAAGGATTGATAGAAGATCATGCCATCTATATTTAAGCAAAGAAATAGGGATACCTTTTTCACAACAATTGATTTTCCTGGAGGTCATGAAGATGCTCCATGGCACTTCTTTGATTTTTGAATTCTTGAACCACTTTTGAATAGTGGATGAAATCCCTGTGGCTTTGCTCATAAACTCCTCAGTCACCTCCAATTGAATATCTCCAATTTTCTCCCTATATCCATCAAATGTTTATGCGAATTCCTTATCCACACAAAGTTTATACCCTTCAAACCTTTTGATGAAGGCATCCCAACCGTGAAATTTCAAATCCTCGACTGCGTCATCATGATACAATAATGCTTGAGATCCATTCAGCTCTATTCAGACAACATGAGACATTTAGAAATATGACTAGACTATAATGGGGGTGACTCAATATAGCTCTGGGTTTAGATGGCAGGAGTAGGAAAAAAAAATCTAAGTGAATAAAATGGAAACAAACCAAGAAAAACCCCTGCACAGTCATAGTATAAACATCGGGGTTTCGATTATTGAAGCTTGGGCACTCCTGGAAATGAAAACCTCGTGTACAGGGCATGACAAAAACCCTCAACTCATAATGAAAATCTTATTAATTCATTCTGCCAGCAAAATATCAAGTACAGGATACTATACTTGTGCATTAAATTCCCATGTATAGAAATGACTATAGTTTATTTGCAAAGGGTTCAAATAAACATGTTTATAATTCAAATGTGAATCAACATAGGCATCATATAAACATTCAACACACTCAAAGGAAATTCATTCAAGTATTAAATATAGAGTAGATGTAATCACAATGAACCTTTAAATGAGTTCTTTGAATAGGGATATAATACAAAACTGTGTTTTCATGTTTGACTCATGCTTTCAGTCATGAATCAAGCATGAAAACACAAATTTTAAAGAGTTATCGAACATCTTTTATAACCTAGTAATCATCCTAAAATGATAATATGAGGTGAAGGCAGATACAAAAAGTGTCATTTATTGTTCAAATAGAGAAAACATGTAGGGCTTCCAACACAATGTTGCTTTTAGTGGCCTTTATTACTAAAAAAAGGTGTGGTCGTGAAACTAATGATGTTATGACTCAACAAGTAAATTAAATGAATATGAATAAAATGAAAAGTCCTAACTTCAATTCCCAATAAAGGATATTCTTTTCAAAATGAAATTTTCAATTTAGTTATGTAATTCAAAATAATATGAAATATTTCTATACATGTACTAAGATCAATGATAAGGACCCAAAAGATCAAATGCGAACAATGCAAAATGCCTAATATTTTTGTATTTTCAATATAAAATAATGAAAATGCAAGGACTGAACAACATCTTGATATAAAAATTATACTGTATGTAAATAGAGACAAACCAAGTAGGATATCAAGAAGCAAACACGCAACCCAATATGCAAGGAAAATCAAATGAAAATATGATGAGAAAGGCACCACCCAAAAAATTCAACCAAAGAAAGGTTTCATATCATTCCACATACACTTAATAGTCATAAAAAATACCCAAGAAGACTCAACACCCATCAAAACTTACCCAAAAACCAAGCATAAAAGGATGATGTACATGATTTTTCAGGAGAAAAACACATATAGACACCTCTTGCAGAAGGACACCATGCGTATGTACATGACTGTCAGGCAAAAGCCCATGTATATGTGTTAAAACACATCCAAGATAAGGACAAGGATAAGAAACTTAAACTTAGAATGAACATAGGTTTTCAACCAGGCATACGACAATAAACTCAATATAAATGAGAGAAATCGAAGGAGAAAAAAAATCCAAACCATGAAAAGAAGATTTTATCCCTAGTATGGTCACCAATTCTGTTACGAGGAAAATTTATCTATGGCTAGGGGTAAACCACAACAGATGGAAATGATTGAAGAAATCAAATCTAATCTCAGATATGCTATATAAACAAATATGTTAATGAGACAATATAAAAGGCCTACCTCATCTAGATGATCGATGAATTCCACTATTGAGCACTTGCCTCAAATCAATACACATGTAACTTGTCCTCAACAACCAAGAAATGAAAGAATATGATGATAATATATAATGTTAGCACATTCAATGACATAATCCATCAACATTCATAAAAAAATATTCCCATGGAATAACAATTCAAATATTTGCAAGATATTAATTGGACAAGAAAATAGTATTTTTATTAAAATGTAATCAAAACAAGTGAATGAATTACAAAATTTTGTGTCGTTACGATTCAGAACCAAGAAACTAAGTCCCTTTCAGTTGGGCCTCCACCAATTCAATCCTCCACCAAAGGCAAGATCATGTAAGAGAGACAATGAGGTTCTCAATCATGTAGAGAAGATCTTGGGGGCTAAACAATGTGTTCATACTTAAAAGGATTAAGGGATGCAGACTCAATATGAAGTGAATAATTTCTCCAGAGTAACTTTATCTCAAAGTTGAATTCTTCTCCTCTTTTCCATAGCTCAGATTTAGCCCATTTATAGCCTTCAAGTGGAAATGAAGGGCCGAGTCAGAATGTTTCTAGTATATGGAAGGTCAAGGATAATGGATTGCATGATGTGACATGGAAACCCGACATCATTTTTTAATTTTGGGCACAAAACCTGATGTACGTGGGTTGTAGTGGTGAAACTTGCGTATATGCATGTTGTATAATAGGTAGGGAACGTATATGTGGAAAATTATTGTTTTTATCTATGGGATTTGCAAAAAGGGACTTCAAGTCTGCATAGGAAAATGGAAAAAGGCCTTCCGAGAAAATTTGCATAGGGTGAGGCAAATCTAGCTATAATAGTATTTTGAATAATTTGCTTTTTAGTTGAATACCAAATGCCAAAGATAGAACCAGAAACTTGCATTGAGCTAAAGGGAATGAGGTAAATTATGGGAGAAATTGTTGAAGAGTACGATTAGAGATTCCAATATGATCTATTTCACAAATCAACATACAAAATTTATGACACCTAGAATAATGAAAGGTTTATTAGTGGACCCCTATCCCTGAATAAGATCCTCCTCTTGCAGGAAAGATAATACTTTCAAAGGAATTTTTTGGTGCAATCCATGATAATCAAGTCAATGACTAGGTACCTTGGTAACATAGGTGCAACCAGGTGACATCTAATGCTACTTTCAATGCAACTCTAGCAATGACACAACTTTATAGCCAACTATATACCTTAATCAAGTCAAGAAAAATTATGGTGCAACAAGTGTAAGACAAAAGGCCATTTTTATAATGAGTCCTACCATAGGGTAAAGGGTTACACCTAAACGTACATTGAGTTCCTGATTCCCTAAGAGATATTGAAGTTATTCATGTGAAATTTATAAAAATTATGCACACCTACCCAAGGTCTTTGGCTCATTTATGGCACATGCTTGAGGTCTTTGGCACATTGTTGTGGTATATGCTTGAGGTATACCTTGGATGGTTTGGAACATGCTTAAGGCTTGTTTTGGTACATGTTTGAGGCATATCTCTTATACATTATGGATGTTTGGAGCATGCTTGAGACATATCTTTGGTACATGGTTTGAGGTACATCTTGGCTATTTTTGTACATATGATTGTGGAATATATTTGGAACATTTTTTGAGGAAGGTCTTGGTGATTTTGGGAAAAACATTTATTATTGGTGATCTTGGCATAAGATTTGAAATACCTTTGATGATGAATATGTATCAATATCAGTGACAGGTTGATTATCAGTGATAGTTTTAGTAACAACTTGAGTCTCCATTTATATTTCAAGGACGAAGAAAGGGGAATGTAAAGGGGGTTAGATCCTCGTTCTAGTTGGTTTTGGAGAATACAGGGAGTCATATCTTCCTTCAGGTTGGAGCCTTGTTCTAGTTGGTGCTGGATAATATAGAGAGTCATAGCTTCCTTCAGGTTGGATCGTTTAAACTAGAGGGTTGGATCTTCCTTCCAGCTAGTGTTGGAAAATTTAGGGAGTTGTAGCTTCCTTAAGGTTGGAGCCTATAAATAGGGGGTTGGATCCTCCTTCCAGTTGGTGCTGGAGAATCTTGGAATTTGGTGCTTCCTATGAATGCAATATTTTGATATATAAGAAATTGTTTCATGGTTTTCTCCCATTTGGGTTTCCACGTAAAAATATCTTCTGCATTGTGTATGATGTGATGCATTGTTGAATGGTATTGTTTATGGTTATATGTTCATGACATGTGAAATTCAATCCTAAGTGAATGGAATTGTTAATAAGTTAATGTTTACATGTTGTGACTAAAAATGGTAAAAAGTGTCCAATATTGATTCACCCCTCTCTCAGTAATGGTGAATATTACAACAATTGGTATATGAGCTAGGTCCTTTAAAAACAGTCTAACTAGTGGAATGTAGATCATGAAGTTCATGGAGTGCACTAAGAATGGAACGCCAATGTTTGATGGTTAGAACTATGCCTTCTTGAATAGAAGGATGGAAGTACTTTTATAGGAAAAGGAGTTTGACATTTGGAAATCAATTGTTATAGGATGTACTGATTCAAAGAAAATTCTGAACATTGCAACCAAGAAGGAACTAAAAAGGAACAATAAAATGGAAATGGATGTCGTCCTGGATGCATTATCTTCTTTGGTAAAATTCAAAGTGGGACAATGTCCATCAACCAAAGAACTTTGGGATAAGATCCATAAACTCTACTTTAAGGAATATATTATTGCAACCACAGAGCTAGAGCATGTTGATCAAGATAAAGAAAAAACCAAGACAAAATAACAAGAACTTGAAAATGATGAAGAATATTATGAAGAATAGGGTGAAGTAGATCCTGAATCAAAACTAATTGAAAATTTGAGTGAGGTAAAAAGATAAAGGAAGAAAAAAAAGTTTCTCAAGGAATAAATGATCAAGCTAAAGGAGGGTTCTAATAATCTAAATGAAAAATATGAACAATTCCAAAAGATAATTTTAAACCTAAAGGTCCAGTTGGAAGAATCCAAAGTAATTGAATAAACACTTAAAAATCAGTTGGAAGAAAAGGGGTATTTGGAAGCCGAAATAGTATCACTAAAAAAGGAAGAAGATAAGAGAGAAGAAATTTTGACAAATCATCTCAAGGAAAGATCTGAGGAATTAAACAAGCTTGAAACAAAATTTAGTAAAAAATAAATAAGATTAGAAGAAGAAATCATCTCACTGAAAACACAACTTGATGAAGCAGAGAGAATGGAATAAGTAATGAAGATCCAAATGATGAAGAAAGAGGAATATTGTGAGAATATTGAAGAATAATTCATCACATTAAGGGTTGAATTTAACAAGCTCAAAAAGAACTTGAAGAGATCTCAAGTACTAGAAGACATTCTCATCTGTCAAAGGTCACTATTTGATAAAGTAGGTTTTGGATACATTGGTGAAGCCTCATGTAAAGAAGATGCAAATGCCAATCACATCAAGAACATTGAAGAGAGATAAATCTACACATCGTGAGTAAATAAAGTCGAAGAGAAATGTTACATGTTGCTGGAAAGAAAAAACAAAGAGAAGGATAAAGTCATTAGAGGCCCTATCAAGAAGGAAGAATGTGAGCCCTCAAAGGAGAACATTCCGAAAATGGATAAGATCAAGAAGAAGGTTATAGAATACCTTCTAATTCCATGTATCAAATAATATTCCATCATTGTGAAGGAAACAATAGAAGAGAATATTGTGATTAGAGAAGGAGTGAATTCAGAAGGACTACTTCACAAAGAATATCATTCACTCCTAGGTATCAAAGTTTATTTCCAAGTTATTGTTTCACTTGTGATAAATTTGGACATAAATTTGTACATTGAAGATGATATGTTCAAGTAATATATGTTTATGTGCCCCCCTACAATATTGAATGTCACAAATGCCACAATTATGGACATATTGCTTGTGATTGTAGAATAATTATAAAGACTTCCATGAAGGAAAACACTGATATCAAGTACAAGAAATTTTGGATAAGGAAAGAAAAACAAGAAGAGGAGGTGAATGAAGAACTCTCTGAGATCATACTCACAAGATTTACATAGTTGAAAGATCATGATGAATCTACAAGTAAAGGGAAATATTTCATAATTAAGAATGATGATCCTGTAGCAGATCAGGCTTATATATTGTTCTAAGCCATTGGGCTTGGAGACTCCTAATAAATGTGAATATTGAGATGGGGAGTCTCCACAATAGTTACATATTAGAGAAATATATTTCTATTAGTCTAAAGTATTTTTTTATAGTTTTTGGGAAGGAATATTCAAAATGGTTTGATGGCAGAGGTACAATATGTTTCATGATGGATTGGTTGATTAAGTAGGATTTTTCGTCCCCATGTAGAGTTGTAGAGTTTTATTAGTGGAAATATTTGATCCATCTTGAGGAGAAATAATATGTAGTGACCATTTGCAGTAGATTCAAAGAAGTATTCATCATAGTAAAGTGACATATGGGTCAACTTTGTGTGCAGTTGAGTAGCAGAGTTGTGACATATGGATAGAGATCAATTCATGAGATATTTAGTAGGTCTAGAAGAAAATAATTGACATGAACCAGAGAAGATACGTGGCAGTGGATGAAAGCATGAGATCAAGTGGAACTACAGAAAGACTCATTGGATTTTTCATCAAGAGGAATCTTCAATAAATCATATGACTCACAATAGAAGCATACTAACAAGTGTAACCATCTAGTCACAAGAAGGAAAGTCATGAGAAACACAACAAAATAGGAGATAAACTTTTAGAATGATTTATATTGTCAAGGGAAAATTGTTGAATGATTATGTCAGTGGATGAAAGCATGAGATCAAGTGGAACTACAGAAAGACTCATTGGATTTGTCATCAAGAGGAATGTTCAGTAAAGCATATGACTCACAATAGAAGCATACTAACAAGTGTAACCATCTAGTCACAAGAAGGAAAGTCGTGAGAAACACAACAAAATAGGAGGAGATAAAATTTTAGAATGATTTATATTGTCAAGGGAAAATTGTTCACTGATTATGTCATTGATTTCATGTTAGTGAAGACATGATGAGCCATGTAGAATTGAATTGAAGTGATGAAGGAAAATTGACATGAATGTTTTTAATATACATCAATGGATTAGAATAATAGGAAGCACCAATGGACAATGAGCATTGAAAGGGAGGAAAGAAAGAATATAAAATAAGCACCACATTGATCTACATGGCATCTTTCAGAAGAAGATAGGGGGAGAGAAATCATCATAGGGATTTACCCTTAATGTCAAAGGGGGAGATAAAGATCAAAAGAAGGAGAGAAAGATTAGAAGGATGAAGAAAATGGGAGTGAGATTATTAAAAGAAGGTATACTACTAGAGGGAATTACCCTTTTCCATTGATGTCAAAGGGGGAGAAGAAAATCATAGTGCATGTAGATAGGGGGAGCAATGGTCAAAGGGGGAGTATGAGTGTTGGCATCAATGCCAAAGGGGGAGATTGTTGGAAATTTGGTTTTCATTGATGTAAACCCTAGAAGAATTACAGAAGACCCATAAACCCCTAGAAGTAATGGGTGATGTCAACCCTAGAATAAGTATAGAAGCCTCTAGAAGTGATGGGTGTATTTGAAGAAGTCTCCAAAGTGGTCCCCTTATGGTGTAGCTTTAATCATGGCCCTCATGAGAAGACTTTTTGAATAAGTCTACAAGAGGCCTTGAAAATATGGCTAAGTGGTTAAAAATCCCTAAAGTTGTGGTCATGAAGCTCAAAGTTGATTGGAGAAAAATAGTATGAAGGACATTGTAATTGCATAGAAAACCTACATATATTGGTATTCCTCATCATGTCGTTTCCAACGCTAGGTGTCACACCACGTGGTTCCTCATGGTTGAAAAGTTATGATCTCATAAAGATGAAGCCCCAAAGTATGGACAAGAATTTATAGGTCATTCATAAAGTCAAATAAAGGAGGCAGTTGGAAAAGTATTAATACACATCAAGAACCTCTCATTTTTTCTTTAAAACAAGTGTGTTTATGGTATGGAGATAGCATATGTGGGTCATGAACTTGTGCTAGGAGGATTGGTGATCTTAGAAAATCAAATCTAGCCTAGGAGAAAGGAGGTTGAGGAGAGCGAGGTGTACATAGGTGGTTTTACCAATTTTCTAAGGTTATCCACAGGTTGCAGTGGATCAAAGTGTGGATGTACATGGGTTGTAGTGAATTAAAGCATGGATGTCTGCAGTTTGAAAATGTATGAATCACATATCTCTAAAAAAAAATTGAATAAGGTGACATTCTCTTAATACTGAAGATTGAGGAAGGTTTTTTGGTCTGTGATCATATGCACCAGGTTGTTACATGATTAATGGTATGTATTTATATGTGTTTTGAGGGTTATATATTGATTTTGTATGCTTGATGCATATATTGGAGAGTCTTTGGCACATGTCTAGAGACATACATTTGTGATTGTGGGCATATGATTTGAGGGAGTTCTTGGAGATCATGGCATATGGTTTGTTGCATATCCTAGTACATGCTTGAGATATATTTATTGTGTGTGCTTTAGGTCATTGATACATTGTTATGGTATATGATTGAGGTATACCTTGGATTTTTTAGCACATTCTTAATCCATGTTTTGGTACATGTTTAAGGCATATCTCTTGTACATTATGGAATTTTCGCATGTGCTTGAGGTAGATTTGGGGTACATGGTTTGAGGTACATCTTGTATGTTTTGGTACATATGCTTGAGGCATATATTTTGGAACATGTTTTGGGGCACATATTGGTGATGTTGGGAATATGTTTATTATTGGTGATCTTGGCATAAGATTTGAATTATATTTGATGATGATGATCTATCAGTATCAGTGACAGGTTAATTATTAGTTACATCTTGATTATTAGTGATAGTGAAAGGTTGATTATAAGTGTGTTAAGAACCAAATATCAATATAGCATAGAAAATAATCAGAAAAAGTACTCAACGCCTTGAAAAAGAGATAATTTCATATAATAAGCCTCTTCGAGGGGGCAACGTCCTTTTACCCCACTTAAATGTTCAAGTACAAGATGATTCAAAATGAAAATGTCTCCTTGGTATATATAGGAGACTAGGAGGTATAATTACAACTAATGGACTAAAGCCAACATAAATAAAGTAACATTACTAATACAATATGCCACAATTAAGGGGTAATGATCCAATATTAGGGCTTAACATGCCCCTCCCCTTGAGACAAGTGTTTCCCGCAATGCTTGAGTAACTCTGGATGCTTCTGTATAAAAGACTTATCTTCCCAAGTGGAATCTTCAGCCGATAGTTTCCTCCATTTAATGAGATACGCTGAAATGGATCTATTCCTCAACTGGCGAGTTCTTGTGTCAGTGATGGATTCAGGATCCAATATGATTTTTCCTTCCTCGACAAGTTCTATAAATATAGTTTGAACTGGGATCTTGTCGCCTATAACCTTCTTTAAGCATGAAACATGGAAAACTGGGTATATTCGTGAAGATGCAGGCAACTCCAATTTGTATGCCATAGTACCAATATTTTGCAACACCTTATAAGGGCCATAGTACTTTGGTGATAATTTATTATCCTTCTTGGCTTGCTTGAGGGACATTTGTTTGTACGGTTGTAGTCTTAAAAATACCCAATCCCCTACTTCAAAACTTCTTTCACTACGATGTTG